>KZ538495.1:6587-66617 GCA_000934665.2 Catajapyx aquilonaris | reverse complement strand
ATCGGTCGCGTATGTTTCCCTGATTTTAGCCCTTCTTATTAACATTCCAATTCTAGACTCTCATTTGATTAGCAAGTCGCTTCATTTCCACCTTAAGTGGTCCAGAGGTCCAGAGGTGTAATTGGATCAGTTGCACAGTAAATGTAACTGTTCAATTATAAAGAATCCATTTGTAACATTATGTGCTGCTAGCATGTGGATGTACAAGTACAAACTGCCTGGGAACATTGTCAAAATAAAATAATACACTCTCAATACATATGCAGCTTTATTTTCTAAATAAAAATAATAGTCAGATCCATCTTGATCAATCAAAAATTACATCCTGGGGTAAATGATGCGGCTAAACCAATCGTATAAGGTTTTTCTTGTTCACCTATCTTCTTGGGGCAGAGGGTCATCCAACTTGGCCTCTTGACACCACTTTGGCACCCCAAGGCAGTGAGTGACTCATGGATCTGTTCATCAACAGCTTCCTTGAAATATGCTGCAGGTCAATATCAAGTGAGTTGAGGACTACTCATGTGAAAGTAAGATGTTTCTTTTTGACAAAGTAAGCATAAAGTTCATATATTTGAATAATTTTAGTGAAATACCAGAATTTTAGCTGTATTAAGCCGTCCCACAATATTTTTGCTGCAAAAATTATAACACCAAAATTCTTACTGGCACTCTTGCATCATCTTCGCAAGTTATGCGGCTATCATCACGATAAGTGGCATATTTTAAAGAATTCCAGTGCCTGCTCATACTCTTGCGGTATATACACACTGAATCAATATATTTTCTTGTTATAAAATTAACTTACAAGCTGTAACATCCTAAGACGAACACTAATAAGTGCTGCATGCAGTAGTAATAAGAAAACACTGCTACAAACAATTTTAGTCCTTACCAGGTTCAGTCTTACAGGTTTCAATGCATTTGCAGACTAGGCAGGACTCAAGACTTTTCCAGGATTCATCAGCCCATTTGGATCAAGGATTGACTTAATCTGCTTCATTATACGAATACCAGTTGCACCCATTTCCTCCTCCAACAGTCCTATCTTTCCTATTCCAATACCATGTTCTCCTGTGCAAGTTCCTTGAAGAGCCAAAGCCTTCCTGCAATACAATGATTAACAGACACTATGAGTAACTTCAGTCCAATAAAGTGCAGCTAAAACTAAATTAAAGTTCCACAACACCTAAAACCATTTTATTAGAACTTACTGTTGCCACTTGGAAGATTTAGTACAATTCTTCCAAGTTTTGTACAACAATAGTCTCACCTTGCAATTCTTGAGGCAACATCTTTGCACAACAACAGCTCCTTGGGATCATTTGGGTCAAAGGTGAGATTGCAATGGAAGTTTCCATCACCTACATGACCCAAGATGGCACCCAGTATTCTTTCCTTTTCCATCTCCCCTTTGGCAAAAGCAATGGCCTCTCTCAGGTTGGAGACTGGTACACAAACATCAGTAAGATACTGCTTGCAGCCAGGTCTTAAATTGCCAACTGCATAGAAGAGATCATGGCGTGCCTTCCACAAGCGGTTCCTTTCTTCAGTGTCAGTGCTCCACTTGAAGTCAGTCCCTCCATGGCCCTTTGCAAGTTCCCCTAGTACAAAGATAGAATTTTTCATTTCACAGCAGTATCGGAATTTAATCATGAAATAATTGTCACAAATAGTAACAATAACGGCTCATTTTGTAATTTGATACACTTCATTTGTCATTCACATTTGTAGGATCTGACAGAGGGAAGAAGGATTTCATTTGCACAAGTAACACTGCAAGGCTCTTAAGTCCAATTTATGTCCAGTCCAATTTGTCTGTGTGGCTGATAATATTGAATTCTGACCCAAGGATTGGCTTTTGGGGTGTTAAGGGTTTGATTGGCAAGTTTAACTTTGGATTTTGCACAAGTGTCATAGCAGCTACAGAAAATCATTCGACATCTTATGCAATACAGTTTTGCACCACAAGTATGAACACCAACAATTTTTACGTAATCAAACACAGAATTTACAAGTGCTTACTTATAACTGTATTTTACTAACTTACGCAAACTGCCTGAAAACCTAATGCGATATACCTTAGGCAAGACTAGTATTTGAATTGTTGCAACAGTCATTAATATGGAAACATGCTCTACTGTAAAATGAGTTTAATTATGCTCCAACATCTGGCCACACACTTCATTGGTCACTTGCTCACTTTCATTTGAGTGAATCTAGTAGAAGAGCAACATACCAACTAGATTAGCATGGGCTTGCACTTCTGTTGGAGATCCGTGGAATTCGAGGAACAGGGAAGCTTGCTCAGCATAATTAAGTTTACTGTACTTGTTCACAGCCCTTATGCTCATCTCATCCAAGAATTCTGCAATGATAAATATGAATGTTAGTTTTTAATAATCTTTCAAACTAATGACGTTTTCAAAATTAAAATACTCACCAATTCTTGCAACTGGAATGCTGCATTGTAATGTCTCTACAGTAGTCGCTACTGCATCACCAACAGAAGGAAATGCACAGACAGCTGATGCCATAACTTCTGGTATGGCTTGGAGCCTCACAGTTGCCTTGGTGATAATTCCAAGAGTTCCTTCCGACCCCACAAACAAATTGGTCAGATTGTATCCTGCAGAGGACTTGCGAGTGTGTCGACCTTCTCCTGCTGTGTGGCAGACACTTCCATCAGGTAGCACAACTTCCAAGTTCATCACATTCTCCCGCATAGTCCCATATCGCACAGCGTTGGTGCCGGATGCACTAGTTGAAGCCATTCCACAAACAGAAGCATCAGCACCTGGATCTGTGTTAAGAAATAAACACTGGTTGAGGTCCAAACATGTTTAAAAAATAGTGCTTGATAAAAATATTCATTGCAAATGGAGAATAATTGCATAAAACTATGAGATACTGCATCACATTGAATGGAACACACCCTTAGATACAGTAAATGAGCATTTCTGGTTCCCAAATACAAAAATAAGGCCAAAGTTTAATAATTCTAGGACTCATATCATTGACTTGTTGTTTAAACAATGAAGATTACAGCACATAACAGCTTATTTCCTCAGTCCTGATATGTCATTAACTTATCATATTATGCAAAACATAGTGCCTTTCATCACAAGTAATGAGTTGCGCATCCAGTTCAAAAGTCAATGACATTGATAAGCATATTATCATCTATATATTTAAAAACTGATGTAACAATTTGTTCATGTTTTTTGTAACAGCCCCACAGAACTTCAATGCCTGAATCTATAATAATTTACAAGTAAAGTCAGTAGCCCATTAAAAATTCATCTACTCTTGGTAAGGTCAGAGGAATTTCTCATGTGGAAATAGTTTTGATGGGTTCCTCCTGTGTTCGCATGGAGTTTCTCATGGTTCTATCATATTCTCCTACAACAAAAATCAATTACAGTGCATTGAATGAATAGTCACATGCTTGGAAGATGATCCCATAAAAGGCTACATGGCTGTCACAGGGTAACCAATTACAGGAACTTCATTTTAAAATTTAAACACTCACCTCTATTGTCATTTGAAGACCTTGGGGGAAGAACGATCAAAGTCCACTTTTTGTCAAAAAATGAGTTACATATCTCAGAAGATAATTTCACTAGGGTACAATATGATGGTTTGGTCTTGGTGGTGGAGTAATGATCACAGGTCACTATGGAAGGCCCCAAAAGTGGGATGTACAAAATTGAACCTCATGGGCCTTCAAAATTTGAAATTGGAATATCTCAGCTTCTCCTGAGGTGGACCTTGATCGTTCTTCCCCTGACGTCTTCATTTGTAACATCTCATAGGAAACAAGCATTTGTGTGTGGCAAGTTAAATAAATTGGGTTTGTATTTCGCAGTCTAATGATAATAATGTAACAGACAAATTATGTTGAGTAATTTTTATGTAAGTCCTCAAAAACTTATTGCAATATTTGCCTCACCCCTACTTAGTCTCTGACCCAATCAGTCCGGGAGTCCCTTCAGAAATCCATTGTTGCAATGATTGGGTCCTCGAATGTATGGTACCTGTGGCAGGCTCTTTTTCGTAAATATCTTTGGTGCTCATAGTAAATAGCCTTCATCAGGCAAAGTCATTAATGATAAAAATTGATGATGGACATAGAATGCTAAAGATATCATGGAAAATTTGACTATTTGCAGGAAAAATGTAATCCCCCCCCCTTCCCAATCAGTTGAAATTGTGTGCTTTTTTTTACAACTACAGGCTTAACTGACAGTTAGTAAGTTTGGTGGAAATGGGTCTAATAAATTCCGAAAGCTTGTCAAAATCTAGAAACAAACTCCTGGGAGCCTCACCAATTGGGAACCACAGTCCTGCGTCCTTTACATGATGATTGAGACCTTTTCTTGTCACTCCTGGTTCAACGGTCACATCAAAGTCAGATGGATGGAAGGCAACAACTTGGTCCATCTTGCTCACATTTATACAAACTCCTCCCTTTAATTAGAAAGGCATGTGTAAACGGCACTCTCAGTACATTCCCAATACCTTGTGATCCATAAGCATTACATTGCATTTTATATTGTTTAGAGGAGAGAGGACACACCTGCAGAGCACTGACCCCTGACTCAAGGCCAGTGCCAGTTCCAAATGGGATCATGGGGACTCCATGAGCTTGGCACAGCTGCACCACCTGTGACACTTGATCAGTGGACTGTGGCCAAACAACCAGGTCCGGCAGGTGTCCTTGGTGTGGTCCCTCATCTTTTGAGTGCTGCTCAAGCACTGCCTGAGAGCTGGACACATTTGCCTTACCAACAATGGAATGCACTCTCTCCTTAATAGGTGATATCTGAAAATGAATGATATATGTGATGTTTCACAATGAAACTTGTTACCAATTCTGCCCCTCCAATTATGCTTCAGGAATAGTAATAACAAGTTCAAGATTTCCCACTTTTAATTCCTGGCGACTTCAGGAATTGCTTTTGAATTATCGTCCCATTTACATTTTATGTTAAAAACTGTCAGACAAATGAATAGCAAAATTCTGTAAGCAGTGCACTTGTAATATGAATATAAATTCATTACATGCATGTGTCACCAAATCACCCCTTTTATTGAATTCATATCTACCCACTCGCAGAGTTTATGGTATCTATGCTGTTTTTTTGTTGTTTTTTTTAAACGAGTAATATGAACTATTAGCAAGAGATGCATGCATCATGCATATACTGCGACATCAATTTCGTTCAAACCTGTATTTGAATAAAACCTGCAATGCAACCTGTCAGCCAATAACAAGGCCTTAATCATAGTTCAATTGAACATAGCTTTTGCTGCGGACATTTTGACAGTGATCTATAAAAATTTTATTCCTGTGCATCCCTTTTCCCTTCTAAAGGGGAAGAAAAAGACTACCATAATTATAACAGGCCCAACGGCACAGTTCAACAAGCACACGATAAAGGTGAGATATCCTCAGTGTCATCCTGTTAACACTTAACTAGTAAGGTGGGGTCTCGAGTAAGCTTGGGTCGAGTAGCTTGGGGTCAAAAATGACCCCACCTTACTAGTTAAGTGTTAAAATTCACTTCTGAACCTTTTCAAATGTGCTTGCATGACCTGTCACTGGAAATTTATACGGCAAATAAATCCACCCTTATAGCCCATATTTTTGAGCCCTGTGGTGAAGCTTGTGATGAAGGGACGTACAGCAGAAGCATTGGCTTCCCGGCGTGTGGCAAACTGCAGGGCCTTGGCTGCAACACTGGAAAACCTCATCACATGACGCAAATCCTGGAATGACAATTGCACCATATTGCACATGTCAGGTGTAATGCACAATGCCAGTGCACCATTCAATCTATGTCCTTACCATGACTTCTGTTGAGTTGCTGTGATTACAATGCTCTGTGTCGCTCTATCCTCTCTGGCTTATTGACTGATAACGATAGGGTTACGAAATGCAATGTCTCATATCAGCTGGAGTGCACTAGCAGTTCAATTCATATAAATCCGAGTTACGAAATATTATGTAATTTAATTTAAACAACTATATACAGATGCACGTGAAAGCAGTCAGGGCCTGGTTGTGTCATCTGCCGGCCGTTATCAGAAGCCCATCTACTGATTCTGCTGGGTACTAGGTTGGGCGCTTGGGCCACCAGACGCCGGGAGACGCCACCTGTCTGAATTTCACTTGATTCCAAGACGAGAAATGGCGCCCATTTAGGTTCATCAATCATCACACTGCATGTGTGGGGTGGAATTAACTTCCGCCCATTGTCCTTGGTTATTAAATACTGTAATTAATGAGTTGAGATTTGAACACAAGGCATAGTGAAAATTACAACGTTCAACTCTTTATTTCTTAAAATTTTCAATCCATTTATAAAACACTTGCAAATAAACTATTCATATAACAAAACATTTCATACTTAAAAGTCACTAAAATACTTGCACGGGCCTGCTCTTAGGAATGGATAAAGCTAAATGGTATCAGAGCACCAATCCTGGTCACAAAATAAGTACCCCAGGAAAAGGCACCGGAGAGTATACTGAATTATTGAGCATTTACTATAAACTATGAACCATTTCCCATCATAAACATGGCGAAAAACTCCTGAAAGTGTTCGTAAAGTTGATAACAAAAAACATCACAAATGCTCCTATAGATGAACCTAATTGGGTGATGGCCCCACAGTAAAAGAGAGCTTGGTGGCCTCGGATGCGACAAAGTGTTGCAATACACAGCTTGGCGTATGTAAACAGGCTGGAGAACAAGATCCATGCCAGTATCTGGAAAGTAATTACAAATATTTAGTCTGATATTCCTCATTTCACACAATTTGCAATGAATTTGACATCAGTAGCCAAAAGTGTTGCTCAGACGGCCCTCTATTAATGACCTGGTGAGGGAATCCACAGAATACCAGGTGCAATGAATGAAATATGATATGCAACAGTACAGTGATGCGAATATCAGATACTGGTATCTGATGCACAGTCTGGTACTCTGCAGACACTCTTTCCATGACACCAACAGGGGAAAGTCTGCAAATATAAGAATAGGATCTCTCCGGTTTATCCCAGCAGAAGTCAATACTCCTACTTAGAGTAAATAATGCAAGCATTCCCAAATTTATGCAGATGATAATTACCACAGGGGTGTGAGTTATTCAACTCAAGCCTATTGATTCAGCTCAAGTGAGAAATTTCTCCAGTTGTCACATGAACCAATAAACACAAGCTGATTTTTCCATTTGAGCAATACATGGCCAGCTAGATGTGCTGGCTGATGAAAATAAGCAAAATCAACTTACCACAAGTGCCTGGCCAGTAGCTGAATCCATCATTGGTGGTGTGGGACTCATGACGGCCAGTGCCATAATGTAGCCAGCAACAATGGTCCCAAGCCCTGTGAGTGTTGTAACAACATGCACATTGGTTGTGGAAAGAAAGAATGCTAAGCAGCATACAATAGGGCTGGCCATGCTCGATAGTGCCACAGACAAGTGAAAGACCAGATTGCCATATGGGAGAGTGGAATAAGTTTGAATGCTTGTGAACACCCCATTCTTGCATGTACAGATCCATGCCTGAAGAAACAGTAAATAAGCAAACATGGGGCCTGACATAGATCCTTTGCTAGTGTGAGGGTTGTTGATGCTTTCGCACGAGTACTTGCGGTGCAAGGTTGTGCTATGCAACAGTGAATCACTAGGGTTCTCAGGTGGGGATGTCTTTGGATCTGCTTGAACTGTGGCTGCAGCTGCATCCTTCTGAATCCTTGCCTTTTTTGCAGATGGAAGAACATTCAACATGGTAAAAGCTGCTGTGCTCAAGGCCATCATACCCAGTAAAAAGTAAAAAAATGCATCAATTGAAAACCGTGGTGGTGGATACACGGCCTTCTTAAAAGTAACATTGCCACCACTAGTCTCATTCATGCATGCAGGTCCTCCTCCAATTCCCTGCGCTAAGGCCGCAACACTTGGTATGAACCCACTAAGCGCTTCTCCAATCAGGTATGATGTAAGATATGTCTTTTGGAATACAGCCATAAATGGCATAAACAGTACTGAACTGCTGCAGTCCACAGTGGCCAGAAAAAATGTGAGTACTATGAGAGCAACACTGTGTGGGTTTCCCAAAACAATGGCTGTCTTTTCCCAGATGGTGGCCAGACACAGTGATGCAATTGCTCCAATTATAAGAACACCATATATAATATAGGTCTCATTGACCTGGTTGGGCCGAAATGACTTTGCAATGCCATAAGCCACAGGGCCAATGTTGGCCACCTGTACAACAACTGCAAGGTATGATGGCAGCTTCCATCCTTCAGGAAGAGACTCTACCAGCAGAGGAACTTCAACCCACAGCCCATTGATGCTGATCCATGATGCTATGCCAAATAATATGGCAAGGGCATCCACAAGGTATATACGTTTAGATCCAACCAAGTCGAAAGTAGACCTTGGCATCTTCTCTTTACACAAATAAATCTGAAATAGAAGTAACGATCAGTCATACATGGCAAATATATAATATCGTGAAAGGAAAATGGTGCTCACTTGTTGATATTTGTAGTTGTATATGCAGTAGTTTTTGGACAAAATATGTTGAGATTTAAGCAACAAAAGTGCACGTGGGATATGCCAGGATTAACAAAATATCACAACAAACTACATACTATCACACACAAGGCCCTGTGGAGACTAGTTAGAAGCTTTCTTCAGGTTGAAAATCATGCAGTTGGTTAGGCTTGGCAGCTCAGAAAAATGTACGTGAAACTGTAAGTAAGAGTGAGAGGTTTCAACAGAATAATGCAAGGGGAGTCTATCACATCCCCTCAGACAATAGATGATGTGTCGAGGGTGCCGAATGACCTCCATATAATGAGCAGTGAGGGCACTAATCTAACCACTATGGCCAAATTGCTTCGCAACATTTTGGGCTGGGAAGTATACCCAGTAGGTCTCAGTTAAATTTGGAAATATCTTCACATTACCTGCAACTAGGAATACTGGTAGTTCACTATGATGAAGAAGGTCACGTGCGGAAAGAGTTAAAATTCAAGGTAAATGTGTCAAACACATGCGGGCTGATGAAGAGATGTTACGCAAGCAATTAAAGCAGAAGGCAATAAGTTCAAGCGGTACAATTGCGAGCAGCTGGGGGCGGCCATCTTTCTTTCATGGTAGTCAGATGGAGAACGATTTTCACTCAAAGAATGTTTTAAAAATGTACACAATATCATGCTCGTGTAAAATAAATATTAATAATTTTGTAGGGGTTTTTATATTATTAAAAAGTAATCTCAGTAAAGCAGGTCCTTCATCTGGGCGCATTTCACATGACTTTGATGGCGGTCAATATTTTGTTACCATTACTTTTCTCTTTCATAGGAAAAGCAATGGCGACATCCTTGGACGATATCATCTATGCTCTTCCCATGATTGGAAGGAAAGTGGCACTTACATAATTAGGCCATACTAGTTAGGTTATCGCTCAGGCTTTATAAGACTACACTGCATAACTAAAATACTCATCATTTTACATTTCGCAGTTGTCCATAATCTGCCGAAATATATTAAAATGACAAAATAACATATTGAATTGAAATAGGCATATTCAAAAGAAGAACCCACGTGACCCAAAGAAATGCTATTTTAAAGGCGTTTTCGATTAGATGTCCACAGCAAATTAGCGGTTACTTTTATTGAAAAATATAGACCAGAGCTGGGCCAGAGTGTACATGGCATCTAATGACGTAAAATATTAATATTATGACTTGACACCCTATTTACGAGTCTCTTATTTTCGCAATATTGGATTTGAGTTAGCAGTTAAGGGATGACATTAATAAGATAAAGCAATGGGTGCATGTAACTGCCTTGCAAGAATGGATTTAAAAATAGTCTACTACACCTTCCAGCATCATGCTTGACATAACAGGAAATTCAGAAGAAAAAAATCTAACAAATATTTGCAACTCTACCTAAACAAACTCACCTAGTTGCCTGCCTGTCCCTGCCTGCAGGCTGCAATTTCAGCAGGTCATTTCTGTTGAAGTTAGATTAGAAATTGCAAAGATATGAGATAATCACACATGAGAGTATGCTCCTATAACATGCCCTTTTACCGACACGTGCCAGGCTCTATCGGACAATAATATTACGCCCCGTAGGACAAAAATGGATATGCATGTTGTATGAAGATTGGAAAAAATATCTTTTTGGCTATCGGTATTTGAAATAGTTCTATATTTTACAACTGGGCGATGTTAATAATAATAATAATAATAATAATAATAATAATAATAATAATAATAATAATAATAATAATAATAATAATAATAATAATAATAATAATGTCATTATTCATAATTGCAAATACCTCAGTTAATATCTGTAGCCTGAGCCCATCAGCTCTATACACAACCAAGTGCCCCTTTTTCATGCAAGGTACTGTTGCATCGTGGATTCGTGGCAAAATATGTGCCAATGCTAATCGAATGCGACCTTGGCAAACAATACAGGAAACGATCAGCAAAAATAGTCCGGATACACATTCTCGGAATGAAAGGATTGCATACGCACAATATTATCTCATGCAGCCTAATTATAGGCCTACTCGAATTTATTTACAGAGTAGAGCAGCGCAGTAGTGATACACCCTATTTAGTTGAGGTGACACAGGTAACCTTTCGTGATGCAAATATTTTGACCACTTCTTTGAAACCTGGTAGATTTAATCTAGATAATGGCGTTGATTACTATCCATTTCTGACTTCATCATTCTGATTTTGGTGGAATTTTACATGCAGCAAGGTCCCAATGAATCATCAGATGGTATATGTCGGACGACAATGAATATTTGAATATTTGATTTGATCAGAGAACTATTTTTGCGCACAATCCTATCTGCATTTCAATACATCGACAATGTATAGAGCTGGTATTGATTTAGTAGCTATATCTAGGCTATATTCATATCTAAGTTAGTTAAGCTACAGAATGTGTGGCAAAAGACTCATGCGTCATATCCGATTTCAGGAGAATTGGTTGCTGATTCACAATATGCCCTTCTGAAACTCAAATTGGTTCTATTCAGACACAAATGCACGACGATGCATATGACCTCGAGACGAGTCCTGTCGTTAAAATTTGCTTACTTACATGTAGTAATTGATAGCCATTGACAAACTGACGGGGAGCAATTGACTATCAGTTTTACTTGTCAAATATACTGGCTATGTAATTGCCTGATGATGAAATTTTTCCTCTGATTCCGTTGCCCTCATTTCTAAAAGCAATCATCTCGGATAATTTTTATTCATAATACGTAATTCTTTCTGTGACTTAAAGGTCTACCGTCTTTCTAAGCTGATATTATCCCTCAGGTCTCAGGACTCATTTTCGATTAGAGAATGGCCTGACTCTATAAAAGCCTCAAAGGAACATTCATTTTAATGTGCTAATAGAGACAGTAATCAGTTCTACCATTTTTACCTTCACTTTATGCAACAGTTACAATGAGTGTCGAAGAACCAATATATTGCTATGAAGTGCTATGAAGATACATGATCAATAAAATAGTACATTAGTACCTGTACAAGATGTATAGTTTATTGCTGACGTTGCAGTAGACACTGAATCGTCGGAAAGGATATAACGACACACGGACGACAAGGCCGTTTCTCACACGCCCAAGTAATAAAGGGCAAAATGTGCGACGACAACAGCGTTGCCTAGTTGGCAAGCTTTGTCGACAAGTATATCATGCGGTTTATGTCCGTTTCGGTCGTACTAAGCGTTCATTGTTCCTACATAGTCTGCGGCCTTATGTACCATTTCCCAGCTTCAATTAAATGCGAAACACTTATCGCCCACAAATACTCTATGAATGGATGGCATTAAGATATGTAGCCCTGTGGATAATGCAATTTCTAGGGCAAATCAGCAGAAGTCTGTAACATGGGTTTATTATTTTAAACACTTGGCTATTTTTTATTTCAATATTGAGGTATAACTGTATAATTATAATAGGGCATAGCAAGGCCATAACAATATTTCCACAAAACATCCCTGGTTTTATTTAGCATTGCAAGCAGCACTTAGGACAACAATGGGGGAATCCTGACGTAAGTGGTAGGGTGCCAGTTGTGTCCTCAGAGCTGGATATACGGAAAATGCTTTTTGAGCTGACATGACCAAGAAATTGTGCAGTTTGTTCTTTACTCGCTGTAAAGGAGACAGTGGCGGAGGTTGACGAACAAGGTGTTGACTTGGACGCTGATGATGATGAAGAGGCTGGACATGATGACGATTAGGCACTGGTTGAGGATGAACTTGGCGCTGATGAACCGGAGGTTGACGAAGAAATACTGGCTGTTGAACTACGTGTTGGACAACTGGCTGGCGAACAAGGGGTTGTGCCAACGTTGACTGGAGGGTCTGGACTAAAGGTGGCTGCTGAACAGGATAGGGTTGAACCAATGGTTGTCGTACCAGTGGCTGCTGAACTAAATGTTGCTCAATCGCAGGTTCAGCATACCGATGCGGAACTAAGCCTAACACCTGCTGAGGGCCTCGGAAGTCTGGCGCAGGCAATATAAACAATGGATCATTGTTCAAGGTATGAAATGGAGGAAGAAGGACTCTGACAGGCCCTGCCTCGAAGTGGCGGGTTTCTGCATTTCTGTCCTGAGCAAGAGCTGCAGCAGTTATTCCTGTTGGAACTGGAATGCCAAGAGTAATCAGTGGTGATTATGCAGGGTTTAATTTCATGACGTTTTATAATAAACCAGACAAACTTCTAAATGCCCACTGTCGGTGTTAAAATGAAATATATTTTCAATTAATAATGTAAGATTGCGCACAGGGGCGAGTACCTGCCAGGATATTCACACCTTGTACAGGTCGGTAACGACAGGATTCCGAGACCAAAATGACGTCTCCCACGTGTAAAGTGCTGTTTAGGGCCCCAGGAGTTCTCTAAGCTTAGAAGTTTGTCCGAATCATTATGAAACGCTCAGTATTCATACCAGGACGGCTGTGCAGGACTGGAATCGGAGAGGAACCTCGAGAGTTGGCATCATTCGTCGGTTCAGAATTTCTTATCCTCGGAGCAGCTTCAACCACCACAGCATCATCAGAAGTTGTGACTGGGTTGTTATTAACCACTGTGTTTGTGTCAATGGGAGTAACTCCTCCATTTATGGGGATAACTGTTCCTTCACTTATTGGAACAACAGGTTCTCCACTCACGGGAACAAAGTTTCCAGGACGTTCGTCAATGTATGCGTGGAATCCAGTTTCGTCTGCTCTGTTAATAAGTCAGCATTAATTGTCACCGCTAATACGTAATGATGCGGCCTGTATATTGATACTTACTTATAGCTGACAGTGCGATTCGTGCCGGCAGGGTCCAAATAACTGTATTGACCTTCCACTACCTCTCCTACTCGCTGCTCGATTTTCCCCTGGTGCAACGCTCGCTCGGAGTCGTCGACACGATACGAATATGCATATTGAGGATATGCCTGAGGGAGAAAACCTTGTTACAAGCAGAGAGGGAAAAATATATGAAATGGTATAGAAACGAGCATATATGACTTGGAATACAAATCAGAACAAAATTAATTGACAACTCACTGAAATCCGTGCATATTTTAACTTAGATTACCAAATTTCAAAAAAGATGCTCCGGCCACGAACGCTCCGTATCATTTCCATCTCTAATAAATCCAAAATGGACTAATGCGAGACATGCAATCTGGCCACATCCCCCTTTGAAGCGTGAATACTAGTTTCCTAATAATTCCAGGAAAAAAGCACGGTATCTATAGATGTCGACGAGTCGAATACCTTCTGCCAAGTGCCAACTATGATTACACCTGTTGAGCAGATACTGCTCCCAGAGGTTTGAAAAAATTCCAAAGGAAGCGGCAGTGGAATGAATTCCTGTCACGTAACCAAGCCAGCATCATTCCAGTAATATTTCGTTTGCATGCAGTCAAATGTGGACAGATGTAATGCGGTATAGCCTAACCCAGCACTCCCTGGCCCATGAATATGTCATCCGAAAAATCAGGCAATGCACGTAAATGTAAAGCAAACAGGCGATTTTTTTACGTCGTATGTGTCTCCTGACAGCACGTTGGATGCAGATGATAACGCCAAGAGCAGGAAGGCTACCACTCGGTCCTGAAAGCAAACAATATTTGAACAGTTACTAGTGGCCACATTAATGTGAAATAACAATGTCATGTTTATTATAAGCATGTACTTTTTAGCACTTGCACTTATACACAGATGCTGGAATAAAGTAGATTTTTAGAACATGTTTTGTTACCTCAGAAAACTCGGGAGCAAAGTGTAGCAGTTACAATCAGTTGCTTAAGCCTTAAGGTAACTATTTTTTTTCTTATAGTGGAAAACAGCTACATGGCTATATAAGCAGAGTTCCTTTTTTGGTCTTCAGATCTTGTGTAACGTATGTATACCAAACATCCCAAGGTACAGTATACTCACCCTGAAAATAAGTGTCCAACTGCATACATCATTCATGCCAGGCATACCTGGACATACTTGAGTATAGGGTGCACTTGCATGCTTGAGTAGGCTATTCCTCTGAAATACCCCAGTATATAGGGATATGTAATTTATATACCGTACACTCTTACAGTGTGCAGTATCCTTAGTAAGGCTATTACACAAGTCAACAGATACCTGGGTTGTATATTATGATGATGCATTACTTTTCATTCCCATATTAATTATGCTGAAAGAACGAGTACATTAGGTCCCAGCAATCCTGTGTTTCTTTTCGCGTAAAAGCCTATACTTCATCAAGAGGCGCACATTTAATCACTATTCCGGATCCGAACCCGTGTCAATTATTCTGGGCGATGGGAATCAGAAAGAAAAAGGACGCTCTTACGGTGATATACATCCGTACTATCGAAAGGCAATATCTGCGCATTGGGGCATAAGAGAACGCCATAGAGCCTGTGCCGACTTTTCTCCTCCAAGAAGTCAACAGAACACAGTCATATTTTCACTGTATTAAAGAATGGCTCATTCATGAATAGTACAAAGCACGTAGGCCTAATATGCATATATTCTGCACTTGAGTATAAATGAAGTATTTATACGTCACTTTGACATGTTTGGCCTTTAATGTTTTATTCTCCCCCACGTGCCTTCTGCAAAGGACCATTAATGCAGGTGGCAGCGTATGTATATTGCATTCCAGTCTTATTGCTGGACAAATTATTGAGCCAATGCGGACTATAGCAGAAGCCATGCTTTAGAACCTTTCAGAAAGGAAATAAGTTCTGTATAGGAAAAATATGGCATATCTTGCAAATTCGTTAAATAGTTATTCCTAAGTATAAATGCAATTCCAGAATTCAAAAGCAATTAGCAAATACTCATTAAAACCTTTACACTCTAAAATCGTATCATAAGAGAGTGTATAGAGACAGAACTAATACCCATTCCTACTAGTATCTCCTACTCAAAGTTTGCTAGACGTAGGCCTGTATGAATTTGAGATGAATTTGAGAATTATTAAACCAAAGCCTTATATGAGAAAAGTTTTGATTAATAACTGAAATGATTTTAGAAACCAACCTTCATTTTATCAGTTGCAAAGTCTCCTTGTGCTGAGTACTTCCTTTCAAGTAACTACTCACCACACAACTGGCTCTATTTCAATAAACGGAAGCCTATATAATATTTCCATCCCCACCCCTACCCTTCCACCTCACACCTCTCCGCCTTTCATTTTCTGGTTTGGCATGGAAGCTAGATAAGGACTGAGACTTCGTGAATTACGTCAGGTGTTGGGTGAAAAAGCCACTCCTATTACCATTCCATCTCATATTTACCCTCTATCCCACCCCGCCCTCTCATGCCCCTTGACCCAGTTTATTTGACAAATTCCGTATCGTACGAGGGCACAGGACCATCACCTACTTTAGTCTCTTTACACGAAAGTATCTCCCCCGTATTAGAGCATGGCAACAACTTTATTGAGCTGAAACATGCCTGTATGTATGGCCTGTCATCTAATATGTGTATATGAGCAGTGTACTGAGCATTAATTCATAAAAATACTGAATACAAGACTGCTGTTCTGGCTAATAAAACATATTGCGTGCTCGCCTGCATTTTTTACAGTAGGCCCTTTCAAAAAAATTTCCACAATTTCAAAAATCAGTGCCACTTGAGCCTGTTAATGCATTAGTTTTACATTATGAACAAAATATATCGGTTGGTATATAATAAGTGACTAAAGTTACACACGGTTTCAAAAGATTAGTGACTATAATTATGACATTAGATACCATTAGGCACTGTAGACGTCGGTCATTCAGCACGTGTTTCTCTATCCGAAGCGTGCCTCGTTGAAAGACTCAGTCACTTCCAGGTGAATTGGGACACTTCTACAGTATAATAATTCCCTGTCCGCTCCAAGTCTGGGAAGATTAGTTCCGCAACGAACTTCCTCGTTAGTGTCGAGAATGTCCATTGTCTGTTTCCCTGTCAGTTACATGCACGGGTCTTCTGTCCTGTGTAAAGACTCAGCACGAAACGGCTCCTCGCTCCTCGCTAGAAAGTACACAGGACCATCGCATTGTCTATTCTCGACTAGACTAGCCCAAATAAGATTTCTCGGAGACGGCGCCACGAGATCCGCGTAGGTCAAGTCTGCACGTGTGGAAATATACTGTACAGGACTTGCAGTTTAGACTATATCGTAGCTGCAACTTTCCAAAGGTCGTCACTGACGAAGAGTTCTCTACCCACTCATATATAACCGCGAGAGTGTGTTAAACGTATGAACCACGTACAGTGTGTCATAGGACACTTCATTAAATCTAAGAGAAAATACGGTAGGTTAAACTTGGATACATCTAAAATGCCTGTGCTGTGGCAGTAAATAAAGTGAGATACTCAACATAACTGATGGAAATGTTAATCAAGTTGTTCCTTCGTTTCTTTTAATGGTCTATGGTACATGTCGAATAAAATGGCAGGAACAGATACTTTGGGTTCAGTTTCTGAGTGCCTTATCAGTTGAGATATTGAAGCTAATGGTTAGAGATGTCGCAACGTTAAGAGGCCGTCAGGTAGTTTCGGTGCAAGGTTACAGTTTGCATTACAGGTGTGGATTAACGAATAATGAGGTCAGTAAATGACAGATCAACTTACGTTGCATGCAGGTTTTATGCTTCTAATGGGATATATGATAAGACGGCATTGTTGATACTTGCACAATTCGGGGGAGGGATTACACTCTATGCTTGTAGGCTAATAATTAATATTTTTGTAATAAAATCGATCGCCTTTAGTAACTGACACGACCGAGGGCAATATCATCTCATCTGCGTTGTATCAATGTGTATACGACCTATAGGCATAATGAGAAAGCCATAAAAGTGAATAAGAAACAGCCTCTAGGATAAAGCACAGTCCTGTTTATTGAAACGTTCGCTGGCTTTTGTACAGGATAAAGTTCCATTTCGGAAATGTGATACTCAACAGGTTCGCCATTGAAAGAGAAAGCGAGAGAAATTTCGTCCATTACCAGATATCAGAAACTCCATTTTCACCGCCGCAAGTTACACGCCTGCAAAGTATATCCTCCAATGCATATGCAAATCCAGGCTTCCACAGCCGGCATTTTGCATAAAATATGGAATTTGCATTTGATACAACCTGTAGCAATTGCATATTAATATAATGCGGACCATTTGTTTCATTTGCTTCAAGCTTTCCGAATTTTCTGAAGGATGGTGAGGACTCGACTTTGAGTGTGTGTGTGCGAATGATATAGGGTAGATATGCATGGAAAAAGGAGGCGCCTCTTTGTTTCAGGATTTTCTGGTGCAGTAAGTGGAAGTGATGGACCTTGAACAAGATATTCTTTTCCCTTCCGAATCCCCATTATGGATTTATCTCTTCGCATTAGAGCAAATCCTTCTTGATGGTAGCTAAAGGTCATCATGCGGGCTTCATCAACAGGACCTAACTAATCTTCATGTCAAGTTGGCTGTTGAAAGGAGAAAGCAGTATTGGATCTATATACACATGAGTAACAGGTTTTTTGACTTGCTAAAATGCGAAATTCTTAGTTGTCCATCAGGACAGTTATTTGTTAATCGTAATGCTTTCCTGGAACACCACAGAGTACTGCATATACGTAATTACAGTACATATACCAACAACCTGATATTGTCTTGATAATAATTCATCATCAATATGTAAGAAGTCATTGGATATGCCTACCTGATATCTTACAGGTGCAAAGCTTGCACTTCAGATTTTCGCTCAATTACTTAACACCTATATAAACAATTTATGATTTATTGTTTTCAACATAATGGCATTATTAATCATACACGAGTCTCGTAGCCTTCACCTTGGCAATAAATTACAGGTATTGCACGGTTGACTGGTGGGAAATGGGGCGAATCCAATTCACAAGTTGAGCCGAAAAATGCGTTCATGACCCAAAACAACTTTGTCATAATATAATATGGCAGCTATTTTATTTCTTTACAACTGATTTTTCCGGTTCATTCCATGAGCGTGACCCGATCTATGCTCATTAGCCCCCGAGTCACTCGTAAATTAATTTGGTTCGGTTTCAATATAGATGGGGACAAAGGGATAGGGCCTAGTAGAAAACCGTGCTTTCCTCTGATCCGCCTAGTCCACCCGCATGCAGAAGTTGTGTGGCAAACTTTGTCAGAGCTGAATCAATTTGGTGACCTTTGAAGAGTCGAGTGATAGGTGGAAAGAGAGGTCACGCTGGTCAGGACGTGGAGACCTGCTGGTGTGCTCTACTTTTGAATACGACACGGTGATTATTATCTGACAGCTTTATTGCGGTACAGAGCAGCTAATAATTTGGATTTTAGATATACATATTGATTTAGGATAAAATTCTGTGAATTAATTAAGTGGCTGCTGTTTGAGGTGCAGAGCAGGCAATTTGAATTTTAGAGATACATATTTATTTGGGATAAAATTCTGTGAATTAAGTGGCTACTGTTTGATGTACATAGCAGCTAATTTGGATTTTAGAGATATACATATTTATTTGGGATAAAATTCTGTGAATTGCGTGGCTGCTGTTTGAAGTTACATGTATCATACAGTGCACAGTGCAAGCAGGTATATGGCACGTTAACTTGAATTATTTCCCCACGAAACTTCCTGGAAAACACAAATCCCGCTCTTGCGTAATTCGCGACGGCTCTAGAACGCCTACACACTGTATTGCTTGTCAATTCTTGGTACAGTACACAGCTTTGTATTGGTATATAAAGCTTTGTATTATCGTCTGAGGCTGCAGACAAGAGGCTTACACATGAAGTTTGGGCATTAACAATTTTAACATGCTTAAGGTTACTATACTGCTTCCACATCAAAAGGGGCTTTCTATACAGGGTGTATCTGAACTCAGTGCCCCGACGTATATGACTGCCTTCCTAGCCACCAGAGGATCGATTTAAGTATAGGAGTCATTATGTTTGGCCGCCGCATTACGGAGATAATTGGCCCCAAACATGTAGTACAAAATATCCTGTCGGTTAGGCCACCCATCGAACCCTCCCCCAGTCAGAAGGCTCTGGAAGGTCTGGGGGCGGGACTTTGTTGGTTTGTTGCCCACATGTGGTAAGGCCTCTTTGGCTAGTTACACCAGAAAATTCTATTTAAAAGTCAGAAGGAGCGATTAGGCAAAAATCGCTACAGAGTGTATCTCAGTAATGAGGCTGCCCAGACATATGACTCCTATACTTAAATCGATCCTCTGGTGGCTAGGAAGGCAGTCATATATGTCGGGGCCCTGAGTTCAGATACACCCTGTATAATGGCACCTGTTGTTTCCAGGGCTCGTGGCATACTCCTGAAAGATTTTCAGATACCAAGTCATACTACTCGTCAGTCAAACTATTTCACCACACCCACAGATTGTGTGCACCTGTAGCCTTGGTACATATGAAAATGTCATTTCGTTGTCTCGCAGTAAGCAACCATTATGGTTTCATTCCATGACAACACATAGACAAACGCAACGCTCATTACCTATTACATAATCAGCTTCTACCTTTACTTGAGTGTTGAATTGTCATTATGATTGTATACAGGCTCATATTTGGTTGAATATGTGACAGTTCGTGACAGCAGCAGGATCACAACTAATTTCACTCCGGCTAAAGGACAGAAAGAGGACCTTGCCCTTGAGATCTTAACTCGTACAGTGTCACGTTGTTGGCTAGCTTAATAAATCCGTAACATTGCATGCCAGAGCAAAGTGTAGCACCGAGACCACACCCACGTAAACCTGATGAACTTGCCCCCATAATTATGACACAAGATGAAAATCTTATGAGTAGAGAGTGACAGAATGGCAGCTGACAATTTGAGTCTGCATTATGATCATTTTCTTTCAGCAATAAATAACTTCGAAAATGAGTCACATATGGGTCACGAACCTTGATACATCACGTGCCGAGTTCAAACCCGAAGAGTATTTATTGGATACATTGCACTTAGGTACACAAAGCTCCAAGCCGAGTTATGATACCATTACGTGCCACCAGCGCAATTAACTAGCTCTATTGCTATAATTACGACTTTTATAGCTAGTGTTAGCCAAACTGCAAAAAAAACCTGTGTTGCTGACGCTTTTTCCCTTTAAAACAAGCAATATTGGCAGAGTCCTTAAATTGTTATTGATTTTTAAACACAAGCTGTACCACACATAGCCCTGAACAGTATGTTGTCATAATAAGCAACATTAATTAATTAATTTGTCCTATACAGAATGTAATCATTGGGGCCAATCAAACATCTGAAAACATTGGAAGGAATACAATATTGCTGTAGTAACCAAAAAATTGTACAACTTAAAAACCCATTACGCCATACATCTATTTGTGCTATGTCTATAGACTCTAGTCTAGAGTAATAAAGGAAAGCTATTAAAACAACTTATGACTACATCATTACAATCTTCTCTCCTAAAACTCCAAGTCTGTGTATTCCCACGATCCATGTGACTAAAAACACTCGGTGCGCGGCACCCCCACTAATTCCATTCATGATCCCAGTAATCCCTAGATCACAGCACTTATGAGGAGAGGACATTACATCCAGAATTTAGCGGATTTATCAGCATTAATGAGAGGCGTCATATAAATTATGCATATTGCCACAAGATGATTTTCTTTTTTTTTTCGCGCCTCGGATTATGCAGTCACGTAATGTACCGTCTCTGTGAAAACGTGGCCTCAATTCACAAGTCTCCTGACACATCGCCTGCTTTTATACCCGGCTTACAAAGAACGGAATGCACGCCAAGAATTTGTAGTTACTGCAGGACGCGCATTGTTGAATTATGGACAGGCACGATGCACAACAATCGAAGTGATTGATGTTATAGGAAAAGTTGCAGTCATCGTCTATTGTGTTGCGTTGGGGAGAAATTTTAGAACTTGCTGATATATACACGGCTGCCCTCTTCTTGGCCAAGTAATTACGTCCATTACAGCAGTAGATCTTCACATCCTCACGAGACCGGATTCTAGGTGATAAATGCAAATTGCATTCCGAAAGCAGGAAAAAAAAGGTAGAGAAGCTGATCGATAAGATGGCACGACTCAAAGACAGTTCGGGGAAAGTACTGGGGTGAAATCCTGTACGGTGGTGAAATATCCTAAAGATGAGGTATTTAGGGCAAATGAAAAATGTGATTAATATTATAATTAAGTTACTAGTTTTTAACTGAAACCTGTACATAATGGATTTTCCAGGGATTTTCTAAGCACAAAACAGTCCAGTTTTATCCCTGTGCGGTGGTCAATATTTGAACAATTTCACTAAGCTGTACAAACTGACTGGATATATCAAAGACCTGGCTGTTGTGGTGCAGGGAGCTTGCATTTATCGACTTTACTGTATTTCCAGAGTAAAGTGCGCACTTGGAGGAAAATCCCCCTTTTCCGATGGAAAACCAAGCAGTCCTGGATACTACAGAGCTAACATTTGAACAGAGTCCAGTGTGGACAGACGCGTTATACACTTGGGAAGTGAACACGAACCACAAACCTTGTGGAATCCTACAAAGAGTCCATCACAAAAGTTTATTATAGGGGAGAGGAGCGGCTGGAAAAGGAACGAGAAAAATCCCAAATCCCAGAGCCAATGAGATTTTACAAAAATCAATGGCTCTGGGATTTTCCTCCAATGATACTGGACAGGCTTAAGTCCGGTGCAGTGACAGCAATTTGCATTTGATGTGAAATTACCCTGGCTGTAACCCACTGAGGGACTTTTAACATTTTACGCCGTCAATACTTTTACTGTTAGTTCAGCTTTAGATAATGAATAGCATTTTCAGGTGATGGCTTCTAAAGAGGTGATGCTAATTAGGTAAAATTTAGTTTCCTGTCAGATATTGCAAAAGTTTAAAGTGCCTTGCGAGGAACCTTTACTACAAAGTAAGAAAATTCCAGAGTGCGTTACAAAAGACAAAACCTTTGAACTCCAGTAATTTACAACTGATATAATTATAGTAATTACACTTGATACAATGTATTACACCACACATATGGGTCGCCTGTTGAATTTGGCAAAATTAAAAGTGAAACACTTTGAATCTTTCTCGGAGGTATAGCGACTAATTCCATCGAGGCTAATCTGTTTCCTATTTGAAGGCGCAAACTTTTCTAACTTGAGAGTTAAACTGATGATCCCATCAGCGACGTGTGTGGGGTAGGCTATACAACTGACTGATTGGGAACAAGGGCTTCCTGTAATCGATTCGCTGTTGAAAAGACGAGTTGCAGGTGGGTGCCGAGCAGTGCTTTGTAGGCGGACGCTTGTTTATTTCGAATCCGTTTCAGGTCTTGAATCGTTACAGTTGCAATCATGCCAATTGAAATCCGGAAAGCTCAAGTGCATAATCGTGTAGGGCTGTACTACGCATCAAAGAGTGACCAACCCATATTGTGCGGGTAGAACGATTCCTTGACCTAACCCACGACGAAAAGTTTCTACATCGTCTTTTGACTGGGAGGCATCGTAATGCGGCGTGCTGTGGAGGTTGTGATGGTAGGCCCATGGGAATGATAATGGATATCCTGATGGTTAGACAGCTGGACTATCAGGGGCAGTTGCAGGGTGGTCCAACGGGACGGTCTTTCTTATCGCTCACGCAGAGATGCCTCCAAAATGTGGCTGCACGCCGTAATGACGCCTCTCAGCCAAAAACGTAGAGCATTTTGGTCTTAGAATAGGCAAGCGACGACCAACTTGCCCAGAGGGAATTACACTGACTTCCTGCATAGATGTAACCAAGTCAACCTGCTTTGCGTTCGGTATCATCATGTTTCACCTGACACATGAACGTCAAAACCGATAAGGCTTTGGATAACCTGAGCTCGGTATACTGTACACTACCTGCTACCAATATGTAAATAGACCTTCATCTGGAGGAACTTCCCTGGGGCAGATGTATTATCAATTTCTATTATCAAAAAAATGATCTCATGGCGTTTTAAAATATTACAGAAAACCACATTCGTCTAAGAAGAAAGAGGAGAGCAGCAGCTTGAGTTTAAATCCCCTTAGGTAGGTACAGCACAACACAGTGTATATTGTATAAGGACCATATATATCGCGACTCACCCAACATGCAACACTGAATTTAATATTAGTAAATGCTTCATGTTATGCACATTTTTCAGTAGAAAATATTGTGATAACAGTTATATGACTCCTGTGGGATCCCTCATTTAGTTATCCCATCAGTAGTGGTTAGTCCTAACCCATTTCCACATGTTGGATTATTATTAAATTATATGGCAATATGGTTTCAGTTATTATGTGCGGTTAACATGAAAAGAACTACACGCATGTAGGTCATCAGCCACATCAATTTTTATACCAATTAAAAAGTTTACCAATAACTAATTAATTGGTCACATTAATATAAGCTGTGGCAGAGTTCACAGCACATCAACACGAAATTATCCTGATCACTATAGTCAGCATGAATAAGACTAATCACGAAAATTTGTCCTTGAATAACAGGGCCAATCCCGTTAACGAACCGCATTCATCAATCCAATTTTCCGACACCATTACTTCCCGCGGCATTGCATTGGTTTCAAATGAAAAGCATGCCATCCACACCACTTGGGCTCACCACAATGATACCCCATTCGCCTGGCTGGATCATAATATATGGTTCATGCATCCCAACTCTCACATTCCACAGCACTACACAATTGCACCTTTTCGCATTTAAAAAAATCCATATATGTATCTGCTGTCGGTCTGTCTATCAATATTTGCCCGTTTCGGCCAAACATGTCCCTCATTATTTTTTTAAGTAATGAGAGTGATTGGCACAATTCAATTTGGACTTACAAATTGACGAATTGAATTGTTGTTGAGGACATTATTGCTTGAATTCAAAATGAATAATTATGCCAATCTATGGTCATATATGACACCTATATAAGAACACTATATTCATCGATACTAGACGATTCATTTCTTGTGACACCCGATATTGGAGCGAAATATGTCGCAGCAGGGTGGGTGCAAATGCGATCCTAGGGGGAGGAAGGGGAAGGGTTTGATGGTGGGGGTGGGGGTGGGGGGAAATGGGAGGTGGGTTGTCTCCTATAGTATAGATGGAAGGATTTGAGAGCGCAAGTGCCGAGCAAGCCGGCGGGGAATTTTGCTCCTCTCGGAAGCGGAAGACCCACCAGTTGGTTGGTTGGGTTTTCGACCACACCATCACCGGCTCTTTACTCTGCATTCAAGTGATCCCATTATGTGCTACTTGCCTGTCTTTGCCTGTTTGGACCATGTTATTACACACCTGTGAAGGTAATTAGCACCGCTTTCATCTCACTTTCTACAGTACTTAGCCCATAGTCTGGTCTCTACTCAGCCGCCAATACCGATTTAGTCCATCAAACGACTACTATGAGCATGCACTAATAGCATTTTCTGTAATTATTTACACGAATAGTACAGATTTCGAGGAGGGAAATTAATTTTTTGTGGAATCACATATTGTGAACAAAAATTAGTATACTGAAAAATAGGTATTAATGGCTGGATAGGGAACTCTAAATATTCATGCTATTAGTGTGGTTGTTTACTACAGCAGCATTGCCTGAGGCAATGCTTCATTATTACTGCAGGGAAAATTATATGCCTTAGTGGCCTCATTAAAATAGGCAATTACGACCAACTTTCTGCCTCCAACCATGTTCTTTTGTGCATTACCCATGGAAACACATTCCAAGTGTTTTTCAATGTTTCTCAACTATACATGGAATTTAATAGCATACAGTACCCTAATTAGTACTAGACATGCAATGTGAACAGCTACGTTAATAAACAACCATTGGCATATATCATCTGAAAAATATAAGGCTCGGAAGTTATTTTATACTTTAAAAATCACAACCTCCTTCATAACTAGCTTCTGGCTAAAGTATAGGCAAAACCTATATTTTTCGAGCAAACAACTCCAGTTCTCAACATGTTGCTAACCCAATAGTCTAGAGTTCCTCATCAGATTGAAGCCTTTTCCCACCCTTTTCTAACCCTATTTGCGACATAAAAGAAATTCCCAATGAAAATAGTAGCGTTATGCAATCAATTTGCATGCTCGTTGGAAGTCATTTCCAGTCTTCTTCTTCTTCTTCTCCGCATGCTGGTCCGCCAGTTTAATTCGTTTCCCTTTTCAAACACGAGAGTGGAATGTCAAAACGCGACGGCGTCAGTATGTCAGCCTGCTTGTCAAAGAAGCCCTACTTCACCCATCAATCAGGTCTACTTGATGAAAACCAAATTCGATTGCCCATTTTCAGTGCAGAGGGGGAATCGCTGCCTCACCGGAAATTACGCATCACGGCTTATTATTCTGTAATTATTCTTAAGAGTTGGCATTTGAATATGATGTGTTATGTCATTTGCTTGCCCAAATTTTTTGCGCTACAGTACCTACGACATGTAATATATTTAGTTTTAGGTTTCATTATTGTTGGTTTCTCACAGATCACTGTAGAGTACACTATCACAAAATGTATCGAGTGCGATCCATCATGACGTTGATCTCAAAATCCCTTTCCTGACGTCCAACTTCATGGGGGTATTGGTACTTATATGAAGAGGATTGGAAATGGAAGCTTTTGTGCGCAATATACAGGCGAATATTCTGCCAAATTCCACACTCTAGACAACACCGACCAACAATGTTGAATGCACTCCTGTATGAAGGAGAGGCTGAGATTCTGGGTTAATTTGTGGCGTCATCTGCCTAAGTTCTAGTTCCCATTTACAGTATTAAGTAGGCCTACATTATTAATTATTCGGATGATGAACATGTAGAAAGAGATATAATACCTTACATGGTATGTCAGATTCTGTTCTTGCTTTCAAGCATGGGTAGCTTTTCAATAGGCCATATTAGCTTATGTAAAACAATTTGCTAATTGCAAGAGGTACTGTACCTCTACCACATAATTTGTATTTTTTATTCATCGCTGATTAGCTGCTGTCTTCCACGTATAAATCCACTTGTGTAATGCTAAAGCTGTAATAATTAGTTAATTAGCCTACATGCTCATCTGAGAGCAAGCCCTCGAACCATCAACACTACCTAACAAAAAAAAGTTTTACCCCGTGATAGGCCTACATGGGCCATGTTGGGGGGTGGTACACCACCATCAATTTTCTTGTATTATTTTTCTTTCCTCCAGTGCAGAGGTTCCCAAACTGTGAGCTTCTCCAAGTGCTCCGCGAAGAGGTTGGGGAAAAAAAATTCTTCAATAAGTTATAGTCTAATTCATCAGTCCAAATGACTAATAGTGAATCTGCGACCTATTGTCTGCGGATGTTTCGTTTTCCCGAATGTATCGTTCAGATTTATTAGTCGGATTTATCATAGTTATTGGAACATAGTAAATCAATGATGGAACGTTTTAAATAAAAAACTAAACCACATTATTTTATACACACATGTTAAAACGCATTGATACTGTAATAATGCGGTTAATGTTTTTGGAACGTGATGTAGCAACTATTATCAGTTTGGACTGTGTAAAGTTAGCTGTTAAGCTGTGCGACATAGCACTCGTCTGTATGTTCACAAGCTCGCGAGAACTAATTTTTACTGAAATCGAGGCATATTAGGGTGGATGAGAAGGCAAGAAAGAAGGGGATGCGAAAATTGGCTTCCCATTCTTGCTACGACCGATATGTGACACTTTTTCTCCATTGCATATAGGCTCCTGATTTATTGCATTTCCATATTCATCGTTTTCCCCAGGGATCCCAAAGAAAGCAATAAATCGAGGTTTTATTGCATTTCAAAATTTAGCACTTTCAAAGAAAAACTACTATAATCATACACGTATATTCAGAAGCTCTGACCATCCAAGTTACAGCCGTGCAAATTAGCAACCAACGTTGTAATTTTGCTGCACCTATACGTTACATTGTACGTTATTATATTTCCCAGAAGAATACAAATCAAATACCTCATGTGTGCTTTCAAGAATCGGGCTTGCAAATTAAAAACGCGCGGTAAGCTCGGTTGAATAAATATGCCCTCTCCACACATTTTCGCAATGTAACTAAACGCAAATCAGACCGCACGCGTAATGAAATTTCGCAGACTTTTCTGTGCTTAAAACTTCTTCCATTTTCACAATAGCGTTGGATATGGAAGTTTTGCAACCTTGCTGGAAACTCATTGCTTTTATTTTCCAGGTGGAAGCAACCATTGCTGTGCTGCTCAGAGGCCTAACTGAACTGAATAGTGTCCCCTGTAAGTACTTTCCACTTCTACTACGCTATAACAAAAGAAAAAAATTACTGTCCACCCCTACACGTAGGATGGTCAAAGAGTGCTATTGTAAAACTTAATTGTTGGGTCTCCTGCTCGAATGACGCAGTTCTGACACATTGAGAGAGGAAGCATCCGTCACGTTTATCTCGTCAAACTGGTTTTATGTAGATGAAAAAGGCTCTCATGCAAATTTTAATTAAGGATCACATTAACAGGTGGATAGACGGTGCTCTACATTTGCCCTGCACATGGAAATTAACCGGTAGATTGATTAAGTAATGGGCGCTGGTAGGGTTGGATTATAACCAGCCTAATTAGAGAATAATTTACTTAGTGTTACTCACATGGAAAAATTACTGGCTAAATGTCACATAACATGTTTTTGCAGTGTGTTATTATCAGCCCCATTTACAGGACACATCATTTTCATAATTTTAAGCAAACAATAGGGGACAAACAGAGAATTTTGTAACCCTCGCACATATAACGTGTTTTTTCTAACGTAATCCAACTGTATTTCAGTTACCGCGGAAGTAGGAGATAAAAGTAAATGCGACTCCCGAGTTTCCTCGAAAAAGTCACTTCAAAGGCACCGTAAAGTCCAAAGTTTCATATTAGATCGTTAGGCGTCAGCTCACTGCTTTCAAAAGTAGTGCACACAAAGAAAATGGAAAATGTACCCTCAACTTCCAATAACCCAAATTCCGGTCGTTCCGATTACATGAATTTTAAGCCCTATTTTTTCCCGACGCATGTCTAAAGTAGTGTAACCAACTCCAGGTCCGTACATGCACTGGCAGTGACTTCAAGTGCATGGAACTGAAGAGCATTTCACTAAACCTTGCCCTAAGTACTCCACACAGCAACTAACTTCGGGTAATAAACTGTCGAAACAATACCAAGGAGCAGTTTAGAGCACGACATTTAGAACTGGATTAATGGTGGCGGATTGTTCCCAGAGGAACTTACTCATTTCTTGTGCCCTTGTTGAAGCGCTTCTGCGTACATCGTACCTACGATGCCTTCCCAAGTCGACATAGATTTGTTGCTCCTACGGTTGGCTTACAAGGCGCATTGAATTTACATAACTCATCAAGTGGTGCATGTAGAGGCAGGGTTTTTTTTCCGGCCCGCTTAGTTTAACTAGGGGCGACTCTGATCTTTAGTTACTTGCGGTTCGTGGCAATGTAAGCACGTAAAAGGAGCCATTAAGCGACATTTTCGGTGGTTTTGGTAGGTATTCGCGTAGGTATTCAGGTCAAAGGAGTTTCTATATACTGCAAGCGAAATCAATTTTTTAAAAGATATAATACTCTTTAGTACGGTGTACACATATACAGTAGCACGGTTTCTTTGAAAAACTGCTTTATATAATGCTTTGTTATTTCAGTCGATATTTCAGATGGGGGGTGAGTCGGCTTTGATCTTGCGAACTGCATAGAAGTTACATAATATGAAAAAACTCAACTCAGATCTTGAATGACGTTATAAAAGGTGGTTTTTACAGGGTAAAATACACAAATGGTCCCGACCAAAAGCATTCAAGCCATTTGAGACCGGCAAAAGCGACGTCAAGAGATTTTAAGTGCTATTGCCTCCATCATGTGGAGTCGAAATTGACAAAACAAACTATCGTAATTTCTTCTTGAAATACTCCAAGAAACATATATGCAAGAGGAAGTGCGCACCTTTTGCACCACCCTGCAGAAGCCTATTGTTATGTAGGCTACAGTAGTATATACTGAGAGGGAGAAAATGTATTGGAATTTTGAATCGATTAGAAGGTTGTATGTTAGTATTTTATTTCTATCATATTGGACGGTCCTTTTAGGCAAATACTACCAGACGTAACAATGATTGATGATGATGATGGAGAAGGCTTAGCTCACACTAATGTCCAAACTTAGCCATATTAGCGATAGTTTATACTTTGAAGGGATTATGCTACAGGTACCATTATGCTGAGGAAAGGGAAGCCCTTAAACAGAACTGGAAACTAACATGAAGTGCAGGTAGAGTTTAGACCAGATAACACATTCTGGCATGTGCACTTCGGCTGAACATTATTTGCTTCGCTAGGTCTTTGGTACAGTACATCCTGTAAGTGCCTCTACCGGCGGCACATTACTCACATGTGGCAAGCGTGGAATGTGAAGCAAAGGCAAACGAGGAATGTGAGGCAGATAGGATATATCAAAGAGTGAATATCCGAAATAATTATTACACTTTGTAAAATTATTACGTTGCATGAATTTTTATTATAATCTACAAGTACTTATATGCACTTTAGATTATAGTAATGGCTATCATCATTAGCCGTATTTTCTGATCACAATAAGAATAGGGGTCTTGTCGGTAAAGTTAACTTCAGCATGTCCCCTGTACAAATATAAGGATATCCACATTATTTGCTTGTTATGAAAAGTGACCTTTCATAATCTTATCACAAACGCATGTGGATTGTGTACACTGTAGAAGTGTGTAGAGTGATGGGGCCTTATGTTACAAGCCGAATGCAATACGGAACATGCTTTACTGGGCGATGGAAATGTGCATGCCAAATATTTCTATACAAGTATTATTACTGGGTTTAGAAGTCGTTAATGATAAGTTATTAAGGTATACAACTTTGTGTTAAGCGTGATATTTCAAATTGCGTTTTAAATTGCTTAGCCTATAGTTTTTAACTTTAAAATATTGCAATTTTGAAGCATTTCATTTCTCAAGTAATGCGATCATTATTCTGACTTATTATCAGAGTTGAAAATGTAACTTTTTCCCACAAGAATATTGAACATAATATATTACAGCGCGGTCGAATGATTGCATTTCCACAAGTTTGGTTTGGTTTATTAGAAAGCCAGAAGCAAATGAGTTTCCTTTTTACGGCTTGAAGTACACCGCATACGCAAGGAGTTTGGTAATTGGCTATAGTGAGGTGTTGGTCTACTGCAATGCCTATGTAATGGCAAATAGGATAAGCTTTAATCCTGAATCATCAAAACAATACGATAGCACATCACTATACTTTCAAGCTATTGATTAACTCGCCTATTCAACCTCGACAATTCTATTATAAACAAATGTTGCAGATACCAGCGGTAAAATGCTGCATCAAAATATCCCTGCAGATAATTAGCCCCGTTCACAAGGATTACAATAGCACTTTAAATGCCATTAGTACGGCTGCAAAATCTTCATTAACACCCGCAGGCTTCATCGTCGTTCATTGAATATGATGCAGGCTACCTTTGCATTTAGTAGAGAAATTTCTGAAATATTTGTCTTGTAATAAAACTGGACTATACATGCAACAGGTTGAATAGATTAGTTAAACTCTTAAAGGATTTGCAATATTTTAGATTCTTTCATACACTGTATATCTATGCTATTCAGTGGTTAAAATTAGGTGATAGTTCCATTCTTATCACTATGGCAAAGATGGAATCTGTAGTACCGCAGTTTACACTTTAAATGTACAATCCAATGATAACTTATGGTAAGAGAGATATGTAAGTAAATCTATTTCTTCCGAAAAAGACCACGCTACTTTGCTCACTATATTTCATACAGCACAGCCTTTTTCACGACACGTCTTTTTTACAGGTAACTTATAGTTATGGGATTTTATGACGGCCGTAACCCCCACAAAGGCTTTCTATTTTAAAGAACTAACCTTTCTTCAAGAAGCACGGAATCTACGGGCAGTCTGAGAAGTTTGGACCAGAGAAATACTTGACCGGCCTTGCCACCGAAATCATCCAGACTCGACGGCAATCGTAACAAATAAAACTTGCTAGAACTTTCCTCGTTCCTAACATTCGTCGGTTCAGCGGAGATAGGCATAATAGTCATGCATCTACGACGCGAGCAAAATTTCGGAACCGACTGGAGCAGAATTACATAACATTTCCTTTTAAAGAAACAACAGAGAGAAGATTGTGAGACGAAGGAAAGACTCAATCGAGGGGATTGGAAAAGAAGTTACAGCCCGTCTCTCTACGGCTTCGCTAAGCCATCTTTACGGATTTCGCTGCAGGACTTTAATCAGATATCCTCTTCTGTATCACTCACTGGTGAGCAGAGTGACGGCAGATCCCTTTACAATTGAGAGAAAAGGAGCAACGTAATATAGTTTCGAACATAATGATGTTCGATATTGGAATCATACTTGTAGACCCTATTTACAGTAGTGATTGCATTTTGTCCTGAAGACAAATTCACCACTTTTCAATAAAAGATTATTACTAGGTTCTGCTTTTAACATATCAATTATATCTTTGAGCACAGGTGTTTGGCGGTTCTACTGAAAGGGTTTTATTGGTAATAATGTTTAGTATGTACTTCAGCTTATCTTTCGTCGTTGAGCATATGCTACTGTTCCGGATACTTTGGCCTAGATATCCTATCTTTCTTAGTCGGGCCCGAATGAACACGAATAAAACGCAAATATCTGCTATACTATATGCCATATCATGTTTAAAACCCAGAGTCTGTTGTGTAACTAGATATAACGAGGCTTAGGAGAGCGAATGACATTTCTACATAAAGCAATCTTCAAGTGCCTAGACAAGTGCCCAGGCGAAAAGCATATTATAGAAGTTTGTCTGAAACATTATTATAAAACATTCTGTACACTATATGTGTTACGACCTCAGATCTCAAATAATATTCAACTACACAGCCCCAAAACATGCAGTAACTTATATGCTTATATACCGAGTCAGTTTGGTTTCAGGTTGCATTGCCTCTGTTATCATTTTATGTTAGACAATTTCATTCCGATTGCGACATAATTATCTCTCTGATGCCTGCAATTCAGCCTTGGTTATACTCCTGTTCCGTTGCTTCTGCCCTTTTATTACTCTCCTCGTCAGCGACAAATAATAGAGCAGTTATGGCATAAATTCTACATGAGGAGCAAGTTTATAGAGGAAAATGAAGGTGCGCCATTCCAACCCGGGCCCGTTTATTTGTCGAGTGCCATTCTCAAATATTAATTATTCGCCAAATTTGTTTCATACATTTTCAATCACACCTACAGGGCCCTTCGTACTGGGTACACACACGGCAGTGAAACATGGTAAATTATTATTAGTTCATTCGGTATGCAATCCAGAATGTGATCAGCAGTTCAGATCAGCTTACAGGACATCATATTGATCAGAGCTAGCGTAAAGCGAAATTAAATGGTGCAATTACAACTCGAAATGTAATCTGTCGCTTGTACTCGTAATTGTTTGGCATCGGGGGTGTATTTAAAGAGCAATCATTTCATGTGCGCAGGCCACAGTGCTGCTTCCGTATAGCTGAATTTCAAGCGATGTTACTGGTTTTGCATAATATACTGTATATGCCGGTATCCTACATCCTGTGGCATGTTGCACCTGTAATAATGATGCCAATAAATTTATTTTCAAAGAAAGTGAATGAGTGTATTTATCAGCAAGTGTATTCAAAGGTGCCATACACTCACTAATTTATTAATGTAGGAGTTGCGGAATAAAACTTAATTTAGCATGGATATGGAGATAGAATAGACTAGAGATTCCTGTAATATACGTAGAAACGTATAGAAACTATTCAGTTTAGTGAAGCCTGTACTGCACATGACGGCGTGGTGCAAAAAAGTCCTAACCCACAAAATTACCTTAATCACACCCCATATACTGTCAAACAGAGTAGATAACTCAAGGCGTTAAAGGGACACTCCACTCAAAATACAAGTTGATCTGTACAAATCAGGCAAAAAATCCTAATTCCGGTGATACCATCTGTTTATCTCTGAGACGAACGGTAATGTCAGGGGAAGAGACGAAAGTCGGAATAAATTCGAGGTCTGTTCGAGAGTGGCGCCGCCTGGCCACCTAGCCAAGTTAGGCGACGTTGGATAGTAGCGCCGCCCTTCCCAACGGCGACTTGGATAAGTTGCCTGCGGGTATGGGGATGCGTGGGGATCTGGTTGTGTCCGAAGCCAACTTCCCCTAGTGCCCGTTGGGAAGGGTGGCGCTCTTTCCAACGTCGCCTAACTTGGCCAGGTGGCCAGGCGGCGCCACTCTCGAACAGACCTCGAATTTTTTCAGACTTTCGTCTCTTCCCCTGACATTACCGTTCGTCTCAGAGATAAACGGATGGTATCACCGGATTCAGGATTTTTTGCCTGATTTTTACAGATCAACTTGTATTTTGAGTGGAGTGTCCCTTTAAGACCCTCACGGGATTGTCACTCTGCCAGCATGACATTCATATATGATAATATTCCGAGATACTTGCAGAATGACATGATGACAATTCCGTGTCGCTCCGTGTCCTGGCGAGGACCTTGGACTGGGTTAACACGTTTGGGTTTGTGCATGGGGTGGGATTACGATAAGGCGACAGGTCAGTATTTTATTTTCGCATGGGATTGGTGACAGCATACCAATCTGAGCTTCTTTCGTAGAATTAGTTTTGCATTAATGCACATAACTATTCATGCAGGCCTATTACTGTATATCCCGATCAGCCTTTTAAGTCGCCTTCCACTCACCACCTATTCTGAATTCCACCCCCTCAACAGAAACGTGATAACTTTGGTAGATAAGAATTGGGTGGTATTAAGAAGAGGAAATGAAAGGGAGATGAGAGGTTGATCGGGGGTTTACGTATAAATGAAGTAATATAGAACTCATTAGACTGTGCTTCACCTACCTTGCGCTACGAATAATCATCCGCATGATTCATTTTAGCACAGAATTTTTCCCAACATACTGAATATGTCATAAGTTAAGTACGAGTATTTTGGATAAAATATTCTGTATTTTCTTGTTATCTACGATCAATATTACGATGCGTATGTCTCCTGAGGTTAATAACACCTGCACAAGAAATATAGGTCACACAACACGCGTTAAAAATGGCCACACCTCATAAGAAATTCAAACGAAAGAAACGACAATGAACTCTAGGGTTTATAAATCATTCAAAAATGGCTGTCATCCCAAGAAAGATTTTGTTATCTCGCCACCACCCTGCGGTGAATGGAGTGTAAATGGCCTCTTTATATTGCAAAAGAGCCGATAGCTATGGCAATGATAAATTGGACCCAAAGTGCGCCAGCATGAAAAATGGCAATGCTCTCTAATATTTACATTAGCTAATAACTCATCAGAGAGTGTGACCATCCTGAAAGGTATACAACCGAGCCAAGCAGCTGCTACGGAAGAAAATAACAAAAACTGTGTGGCCATGTTTCTGGAGCGCATCCCAAATCAACTTAGGAACCAGAGAGAAAACATTATTCTTCTCAGATGATGGATGACAACTTTCCTCTAGGGAAGATTGAGATAGATTCAAGCTCTTGGCAAGAAGTTTCAATTTAGAGGCCACCTAACACGTCCGGCGTTGCCTACTTCCTTTTTCCGACATGGCCATCTGTCTTTTAGGTAATGAGCCACCCGGTTTTTCTGCGGTGGAGCTCAATTGGAGAAAATGAATGGCTTGCTGAATGAATGTGGGTTTTCTCATGTTGACTTAAAAGTGAGTTCTTTGGACGTCTCCCCAGTGCCGATGGTTGATGGTCCTCGAGAAGCTTGAAAAAGTAACTCTTTGGAACGACAATGTGACTCGTTAGTGGCAATCTGCTGTGACGACGTACAAAGTGCTTTGTGCAAAATATACCAATTACTGCATCATAGTGTAAAAATAACAGTGAAACGTACTTTCAATCAATATATTATTCTCGCCAGAACATACAAGCATATGACAACTGTGTCAATATAGCGTAAATTTTTGACGTAGTGTATCAATTTTGAATAAAAATATTTAACGTAAAAGGTTGGGAATGGTGTCCATCACCAACATGACAGGCTGAACCGGCAGCAATCTAATCAGGACCAGTAGGTTATGAATTATGCAACCACTAATGAAGTGTTCATTTACCTCCTATTAGTGCCTGCCCTGGATAATGCATTAGTTTGATTTCGCAAATCCTGCTGCTTTGAGCGTGTGGTAGATATCCAGAATTGCATGTTACTTTTATCTTAAACTACGATATTACAGGCTGAGAAGGTAACATATGACTAATTTGCTTTTACAATAACTGGCAAAATGTATGGGAATACATGGTAACTCTGCAGTTGCTGATGCATATGTGGCTGTATACACCCAACTTAAAGTCACATCAAAACCCCACATGCATCATTAATTGTCAAAATCAATTTATTTCTAATGATATCTTTGAACTAATACGTAAAGATGACGATCTATTGAATATAGACTACCTTTTCCAGCCTGTAAAAGGTGATTATTTATAAATTTATACTACTATTTTGTTCCCTGTCAGTCAAAGCAGGTTGTTGTTAATGAGACTTCATCATAATAACGTGCGAATCAATCTTGAAAACAAATGCAGGATGGCATGAGCACGTTTTTCTGCACCCAGAATTCTGTCACGTCATGCCATCAGAGCGAGACAAAATGATGAAACAGTGATTGGAAGCGATAAAATGGGCGTGCTTGCTGCTACGTCGTCAAAGCAGCTGCGGTTTTTAAACATGATTTGCGTCGACTATGATTGCCTTTTGATGCACGGCCATGTCCATACACATCTGCGCTGACAAAGATAAAATACAAACAAATATCATGAAGCATTCTCACCCAAAAATTATGCCAAAATATCTTTCCACAACAATGCACACATCGACATGCCGACATTCAATTTCCATTTTATACTCGGAAGTGTGCTTGTCCAATCCTCACTGTCGTGCACAAAATGCGCACAACCGACAGTGTCCGGAGTTCAAAAGGCATACATGAACTACATTACTTTGGTCAACCACACCGCCGCCACCAATGTCAGAGGATCATTACATCATTTCAAATCAGTTTACTCTACAGTATGCAGTAGTTTCAGAGATTTAGTGTAGAGTATACTGTAATTAATGTGATCCTCCTAATACACAATTACGAAGTGTTACACTGTATGAAATTGTCTGCCCCAGTTGCATTATATTTAAATTTTTAAAGATAAGGGGTTGACTTTCAAATGCACCTAACATGCAGAAAGTGGGCCATTATCAAGGAGAGGTTTGCCCTCGTATTCTTGCTTGTGTCTTTGCATAGGCTTGCAAGTAGCCTAGAGGCCGGACTTTTCGAACTCCGTACGTGTACGAGTATGGACGGATGCAAGCCTTTCAGAATTTGCTGTACTACACACAAGCCCATTATCTCGGTAATTAGGCTGCAGAGAGCTAATGGCCTCTCTATGTAAAGTGATTCTCTGATTAGCATGGGACCATCCTAAAAGTTTGTCGGTATCTTTCTGAAGCATACCCATTTTATAGGCCTGTAATAGTAATGTATTATAACAATATCAAAGGTGGACTTCAACTAGACATGCAGTATGTACCACTTGAAGCGTCTCAAGCTGTGTCTCAAGTGTATATCATACGTATGTATGTACACGGCTTAGCACACGAGGTATATAAAAAATTTCGCGACACCGTCGACGCAAAATTATCCGCGTAGGATGCCTTTATAGGTACCCAGCTTACATTTTGTACCTGGTTCCGTCGGTGGAGAAACAGGAGACCTGCAGCGTGGAAGTAGCTCTCAACCTAATGGCTTGTTTCGTCGTTGTAAAGAACCAGTGAACAGCACTCTGGGGACGAAATACGGGAGCCCCTTGAAACAGGTGAATATACCAGCGTCCCTCAATACGTGTTACTTCCCAGCCTCTTAACTCATCACAATACGCCTTTTGAGGCCTTTCTTAGAAAGATGTCGCGTCCTTTTTCTTATTAAGGGGAGGAAAAAAAATTCAAGCAACGTGATCCATTATCTCTTCCCTGTACAGTATGCAGGGTGATACAATGCCGAAGATGACACCGAAACACTGGGCAGGGGGACAAAATGTTATGGGTTACTCAGGCCAGTTGCGCACTTCCCTCCCTCATACATATCGGGATCTACCTACGCGATCAGTCATCAGGCCTGGTTGTATAGATGAAGTGTCAACTTCAGTAGTCCAATAGTGTACTAAACATCCCATTGTCTTTGTCATGGTGATGAAATCTCTGCAATCAACTAGGATAATTTTGTACAAGAAATATGCACAAGGAGCGAAATTGAGGGAAAGTGATAACTGATAATATTAAATCCTGCACACAGTAGCCTATGTATAAGCGCATTGTAATTATAGGTAGTTGGACAAGAATTTCCATTTTCTCTGGTTTAAAACGTGTAAATCTGGCCCTGGCGTCTTTTACTGTACTCTGAAGCAAAAGGTCAATAAAGGACTAAAAATACATGTCTAATATTAGTGTAGGGTCTATCATGATCCACTTCCTTTGTAATCTTATTTCTCATTAACTCTGATTCTCAACGGGTAAAAAGACCCATAGGCACCTACAGGTTATGTCAATGTCATCCACGTGTACCAATGTAAGTATATCCTTCAATAACCACAGCCCTCAAACCCTCGATCCACTACAGTTACACAAACGACGCTCGTTTCCGGCTATAATGACAACAAGCCTTTTTATATATAGAATCCATCTATAGTGTACATCTAAGACCACTGGATCTTGGTATCTTCTGTTATCGTAAAGCTTTCTTCGTTAGCCAGCGGAAGTCTAAGGTTCGCCAGAAAATCCTTTTCCAAGGTAGAATGATTAACCTCCTGAAACCCGAGCCAAAGGAGAACAAACATCTACGGAGCCGCCTCAGCAGGCCTATACTTTTATTGCAGGCGCACCCAAGCTTTCAAGCATGACTTGCTATTTGCTGCCATCAGCGTCTCGTCGAAAATTATATCATCCCAGTGCCACGTAATTCCGGAGCGAATTAAACCTGAGTGTAGATACCTTTGTGTACGGATGATTTTATTCGAAGAGATGCATCTGTGTAGGAAGATGGTAGGAAAAATATAAGAAGTGAATTACAGGCAGACGAGGGAGAACTTCGTCGGTTATTTGTTTTGAAGAAGGAGTGTCTGAGAGCCTAATGCACCTTTATTCTTCATCATGGGCTGACAACAGGAGTCGAGTGCAAGTGTGGTGGGAGGATAGGCATAGCTGAGGCAAAGATCATTTGTAGGTCCAACCGAGTCTAGTTTTGTCCTAACTCCATATGGGTAAATAGTGAAAAACCCTGCAATTTCATGTCCCAGCTAATTTATGGACTTAATATAACATCTGAAAACCAGATAAAATGCAAAGAAATAAGAGTGCAACTTGCGGAATACGGGGCACATAATAAATCTGTAATGAGAAAATTCTTTCATATTTTTCTTTAGGTCGCAGAGCGTGACATGTCACGTCCGTGGCTTGTCCCAACCTTCACTTTCATAGTTTGGTCAATTTTTATGCAAGGCATAAGATGCTATTTCACTTTTATATTAGAGTAATGAAGAAAGGAATACTGAAGGTAAATGCTAGTGCATTCTTTGTCCTGAAGTTCCAAATTGCATCGATTTTATTGCACGAGTAATTTTGTCCAAGGTTTCTCGTCGTGGGCAAAAACTGTTATAAAATCATCCAGGAAGCAGCAATGTGCAGGATTTTTGTATTTTTGCTTGCTGATGCAACAATATTGAGAAGCTGAATCAATACCGGTTGGGTTGGTTGCTTGAAGGCGTGTAATTCTGCTCTAAACGTCAGATTTAGTGAAATGTCGAGATAAGTGCGTCAAGTCTGTGACACCTGGTAAATGTAGGTAAGCAGTTCAAATTTCAATTTTTGCTCAAGTACGTGTGCTATTAGGTACAAAGAGCTTACTCATTTGAACTAAAAGTTTGTAACCTAAACTTACCACGTTTTACGTGGAATAAACAGAGTCTGTCACGTCCGTGGATGGCAGTGTCCTTGGTCACTACCCGTCCGCAGGCACCCCTAGGCGGGGTCAGATGTTCAAGGACATGGTTTTAATAACCTATTTGAATGTTTTGGACCATCTGTACCATGTTTCTAATGCACCCATAGCTGTACACTCCTTATTGTCAGATGTAAGCATACGGATAGGTCTCGAGTATACTCTGAATTTCCCCATTTCTTGGTTCATTGCATTTGAAGCGATTTGAAGTATTACTTACATTTATATTGCGAACTGTGCTAGCTACTTGGTTCAGTTCTACACCCTGTGCCACACTTAGTTCGTCAAGGTCAAGTAGACTGCATTTTTACCTGTGTGTATACAGCTGTAGATACGGCATTTTTATAATTGATTTAGAAATGTGAAATATGTCTACGATCTCGGCCGTTATTTTTGTGGGAACACCAGAGGTAATAACTATGATTTTTTTTTACAAATTCTTTAAAGGACATTTACATTATTTTCTTAAAATGAAATTGCACCCTTTTCACTATTGACCTATATGGGTGATTCTCCAAAAACTTACCATTTTCAAAGCAAGAATTAATGAATTTCAAAACTTGTTTTAAAAATCTGGAAAAATTCTCACTTACTCTATATGAGGTCACAAATCAGGGAAAAATATGGGGAACTAATTCTGATATTCTAATGCCAGGAGAGTGAATATTTCCAGGAGTTCGGGAGCCAGAAGAATGACCTATGCAATATGCATGCAATAGGATTAATATCACGGTCCAGAACAAACGTTGTCTATGGAGATTTCTGTGGGTTCAAGAAGACCCTTCATGCCATGGAATCAGAGTTATTTCAAAAACATTTAAACTATTTTGTGACATAGAAAAATGAGCCAGGAGTGTGAACTTTTTATTTCCGGGAGTTTGGGAGCCAGAAGAAGGGCCTTTGGATGCATTAGGATTAATATCACGGTCCAGAACAAACGTTGACTCTGGATATTTCTGTGGGTTCAAGAAGACCCTTCATTCCATGGAATCACAGTTATTTCAAAATATTAAGATATTTTGTGACATAGAAAAATGAGCCAGGAGTGTGAACTTTTTATTTCCGGGAAAACTCGGGACACACTTTGGAGTGATGCAGCAAGGTCATGTCAAATGAATAAATCGTTTTAAAAATGTTGCTTTATACCTGCAACTATGTACAATTTAATTATAGTATTGAAACTTGTCTAATGTTAATAATAAAATTGTAAGAAAATATAGCATGCTTTAAAATGAGATCGGGACATGCCAAGAATAGTGATTTTAGGCCCTTTAACATTTTTTGCAGTAAAACTTAATTTAATTTTTTTTGTTTTCATGGGGATGGCTAGGTGTCAACTGCTTCTCCAAATGTTTAAAAAATCAACTCTCTCAGTCAAGCCATTTTTGAGTTATTATGCCGGGACATGGTATTGGTAAGTTTTTGGAGAATCACCCATATACGGAAAGCAGAAGAAACCACCAACACAACTCAGGGCTTAAAATACAACGTTTTAAAGACGATTGTGCAATATTTTCATATCTTATACGCCTACTTAAATAGTGAGCGGCAAGATTAGAGCGGTGTTTCTTTTACTTCATTATTGAAAGTATTTTTTTTTGCATTTTAATTGGTTTCCTTTGTGAATAATGATGTTGATATAGTCGTTACGGATACAATTTTAGCAAACTTTCCGGAGCTGTAGGTTTATAAAACGTGAGTATCGGTTTCCATGCAGTTCTTGTGTGTATACTCTCACAGTTTCACACAATTTTCTGAGAGCCCCATCCATTTTATCATTCTTATGTAAACTTGACTCGTATATCAAATTACTTTATACAGTTACGGCGCATATTGTCTTACTTTTATTATTTATATACCTCAGGAAAAGAACAGTCTATTTTTAAGAAAACACTGTCAGAACTTTACTCCAACTGAAAGTGACAAATTGTTGACAAGTTGTATTAAAACGTGATTAATACCCCGCCCTTTAGGGGTCAGGGAATGACAATGGCAAAATTTGACATTGTAAGCCTGGGACGTTTACATTCAGATCCATCATTTTAATAGGTCTCCAAAGGCCCATATTGGATGGCGCTGGTGTTAACACAGCCGGTGATGCACGTATAAAGATGACGCACAAATGCGGACCTCCAGATCGTAAAAAACAGGCACACCTTAGGTTAATGTTGACTCTAGACGTCACGGTCAAGGTCGGTGAACTATTGTTTTAAAACCAAATAAACAAACCATCAGGTAAACTTGGATCGTGTGAGAGGCGTGCTTTAGGCAACTGTCACAGTTTATGAAGATGAATAGTATAAACGTATTCAGCAAGATGAAACTACTCCAGGCATGTTGTGAGTATTAACTCAAGTACGGCATGTGTTCTGGTCCAGAGGGCGGTATAAAAGTGGTGGCTATGATGAAGTAAAAAAATCATCAAGACCAATAGCCCACGGATTCAATGAAATGAAAAATTCCATGGCTTCACGCTTTAATCTATTTGGTTAATGGAAGTGTGTGCCTACAGCATTTATAAGCATATAGTAGGTCGTATACAGCTTTCAAAGTCAGAAGTTCTGACCGCGGTTTTGATTGGTAGAGAGAGCCTCTGGCGCACTACAAACGAGTCAGGTAACTTTCCAACTTTTTAGACAAATTTATTATTGCATAAAAATTGAATCAAAAGCCGGAGGCCACTTGTTGTTATGCTACTATGACGGATCATGCAGCAGATTAGACGGAAGTTGTGTGCAAAGTTCACAATCCGGCTGTCCCACGTTACCAATATGTGACAAGTCCGCAGCATAGTGTCGTTGTACTATGCAATAAGCTCTATACAAACCGCATGAAAGTCCGCAAAACAGTCCCATTTATGTCATTTGGCGTAATTAATCGGATTATTAAATTCCCTGAAGCCGCAATTCATATAGGATCATTACTGCCAGGATCATCACCAAGCAATATGAATTTATGCCACAGCGTAACCTAATACAGTATACTATATTACAGTGCTTGATGAGTTACACTGTATCTCTACGCAGCGTGTGAGAACTCATCCTTTCGCATTCTATAGTACTGGCCAGGTCGCAGGTGCTCTCGGCTATAGAAAACCACGTGTGACAGCGGTTTGTGTCCACCAGGCCCCAACCAAATCTCATTTAATCTGAAGTCTTTTTTTTACACCCAATTCCCTGCACTTTCCATACAAATGTGCCAGCTACGTCAGAGTACCTCGTTTCAGTAAGGTATTGTCAGATACTTGTATGGATTCGCAATACTGAATCGATGCAAAATTATTTCTCACCATTTGCAAACTTTGTGCCCATATGTAACGCCCGAGTGATAGCTAGTCTGCAATAGTTGAATAGCTTTGTCAGCATTCACACATACCTTTCCGCATACTCGCGACGTGAAACCTGTCAGTGTCCAATACCATCCACATAATCGTGTCAATGTCACACACACAAAAAAAATCGAGCAGTATCCCCAGGAACCGAGGCAATCTCCAACGATATTGGCTGGCATAGAAGAGCCTGGCAAATCTGGAGAGGCTTTTTTCCGAAGAAGCCTCGGTTTATGGTTGTGGCCTCGATTCCCAAAGTCGGGCCCTAACGAAGGCTCTCGCTCCGCACTAGCCATGTATCGAGTCATATAAAAAGTTGGAGGGCGCATGGTGCATGTTGTACATCGTCAGAGCTTTTCCGTGTTGGGACGAATATATTGCCAGTGGATGAAGAGGAAGGATTTACCGGGTTTTCAAGATTCCTAAGGCTTCCTCTGCCATGAAATTCAGCCGGCACGAGGGGACCATTTGCCAAGTGACATGGAGGTATAGGCGAAACTTTTTGGGAAAAGGGGCGATGACGCTTATAGAGGTGAGATTCCTAAGAGCGGTTCTGTATAGGATTAAATTACGCAGAGGAAGATTTTTCTATGGTAATTATTAATGAGGATGAGGAATTCCAGGAAATTTTTCTTTTGAAAGGCTCGTTGGAGTCAGATTTCCGGCTAAATGTACATAATTATCCCATTCTGGGAAAAATTGGTCGCTCTTTCATCATGAAGCACTGATTATTTGAAAAACTCTGAACCTGTAGTATGATAGCATCAGCTCACAATTTAATGAACATATACATATTTTGTTGTGTACTGAGAACACTCAGTCACGTACACCACAAATGAATGCTCAATAAACCCCAAGGACTCCGCAAATTTGGTCTTCTTTTTTCTCATCTGAACTTCAAACACGTTCCAAGGATGTCGCCATTACCCGAAAGAGCCAGATACTGTGGAGGTGAGACCAACGTTGGCTTACTAATTGGATGATCCTCTCTTAGCACCGCCAGCCTGACAGGAAAGTAAATTCGGATACTGTTCAATGGACACTAATTTGCCAGATTCCTTGCATTGCAGTGCCTCCATGTTCTAGTTCAGAAATGTAATCCCTGTTGTGAGATACTAACCATAATTGACAGTATATGATCAGTGAGATGCGATGTTGTTAGAGTAACGGCGTAGCAACCGATCTTGCAAGCTGATGGAAAATAATATGGTAATGTAAAGGAGCTAACGTTGCTTTTAATGATGGCCTAAAGTCTGTATTAAATTAATAAAAAAGCGCCTTTGTACCTGCACTCAAAGAGAGGTTTTAAAAAGCTACAATCGAAGCAAAAAAGGGGTGATTATATAAGGATTAGTCTGCGCATATACATTATTGATTCAAAAATATTTTGTGCCCAGATTTTAGCGCATTTGTCAGTTTCCCTTTTGTTACGCAATTCTTTGTTCGTTTTAAATTACGAAACGACATTTTTCGTTCGTTATTGAAAGCCAGAAGGGGGAAAAAACGATTTATGGAATGCTAGTCCAGAATTAATTAAATTGACCTACATTTCTACAGCGTAATTTTCCAAGCATGCTTGCTATTGTCCTTTACGAGGTTTTAGCAAATGAAAATCAAGGTGCTTTCGTTATGCGAACGCCGAGGATGAGTACTGAGCGTGGAAAAACTATTCTGGGTCTGACAGCAATGCAGTCCAACTTCTGGGATTTATTCCAACTACTGCCAGTCATTTGCAGACACCAAAGGGGCCCATTTCATATGCCTGAATTATGCGTACTTTGAGAGGCTTTTTAAAAATCCTGGGAAGTTGTATATCCGGGGTGCAAATACCGTGTTCACGTTTGATGTGTTAATGAGGTTTAAAATCAAACAATATTATTGATAAGCTTAATATATTATTGGGTGTTCTGTAAAAAATATAGATAAATAAAATTTCTCGTCTCTTCTAACCAGGCAAATTAGAGGTGAGAAAAAGATAACATTTTTGCTCTTTGTCTCAGAAAAGTCAGCTCGTATCTCTTGTAGCCTGTGTCATACCTTGAGAGAACTGTAATTAGCCAAGGAGTAATTAGAAGGAAGCGATGGCAAAGGCTCGTGAGCAGCCTCATTTTCATCATTATCCAGGTACAAGATGACTTTCCTTTGGGGTACCAATTTGACCTCCATGCATTAGGGCATGTCAATCTGCCCTTAAAGCCGCTTTTGTTATCTACGATTCATTAGTGGAGAGGGGCTATAATGATAATTACATTACAAGTTAATGTATGCAATATAATTGCAAAATAGGTTCGCTTATTCGTATACGTAATACAGGCCTATATTATACTCTACGAATGAATTACGCCCTATCAGGCAAATATTAATTGTTGGGGACTAATGAACGTAATAATCACAAATGTCGATTGATGGTAAAATAAAATATTTATGATTCTTTCACTGTTATGATACAGTAGTTTAACTGCATTTTTTTGCCCTTCATATTATACTCAAATTGACATGTGAATCGATTGATCAACGACATGAATATATCTTTCGGCATACAGATAGTACATGTCAACTGCACCGAAAACACGGAACCAAGTATTGCCTACTTTTATAATCGCGTCTTGTTTATAACCCGCATTTCAGTTTACGACATAGGGGCATGCACTGGTACACACCAGTCTTCTGTCTGACGAGACAAACTCTAAACTAAAAGTTCAACTCGGAATATCCGGACAGAATCCTCCAAACTGCATCTCAGTTTATTCCTGAACAAGAACGAACGCAATATACCGTAAACTTTTTAGATGAACTGAATCCCCCGCAACACTTTCCATGTGCACAACTACGTCAAAGGCCTGCTGGTTTCACAGTCGGCAGACTTCGCCCATTACATTTGATCCAACTTGGAGTGTGTGTATACATACCATGGGCCCTTTATATTGCCTTTATAAGCAAGCAGTCTCCTTTTGCTTGTGCTGGACCAAAACTTCCCACCCGGCTGCCCCTCAAGTGCTGGTCCCAAGTGACTGAGGCTCGTCATCCTTTGCTCTTATATGCGACTACGCCGCAGATGGTGCAGGGCAAGGTGCAGGGTATGAGGCTGAAATGCTGGATCTGGCAGACTATGTAATTCAGTTGGGCTATCAGATGTCAGGCTGGCCGAAATTATTATCGGGAATGATGGTAAACAAACAGGCTGCCTGTGCGGAATTGTCAATAAATATGCAGAGCATAATCAAAATTAAAGTGGATGCAATGTATGCACTTGTGGCGCTTAACGACTCCAATTAGCACTGGGATCATTTAAATAATAATGTGTTTAAAAATTAGCGTTTTACAAACGAATGCTTCAGTATTAATGAGAGCAATCTTATTAATACTCATCAGTTTGCATTCTTTGGAAGGTTGCAGCGTTTTGTTCGATCGCATATTTTCAATTCCGCCAAATCATATCACGAGAGTGCTGATGGATTGTCACTTACACAAGATTGATTTCATTAATGTATATCATCATAGTAGATTTAATTACTACAACATATTTATACATTTATTTCCTATTTAAATCCTGAATGCTGAAACATGTTATTCAGCAGCCGAGATCACGCCAGCACCTCTGACAAAATGTAATCCGAGTTTCGAATAGATGTATGCAGTGGCTGGTTGGAGCTCTGAAATGAGAAACTTTATACTGGAGCCATTCATCTTTGGAAGTGGTCGTGTAAGCAGTGCTCTGTAGCATTTGTTCTATTTTGATACCTGGAGGGGCCCAGGCGCCAATTTGCTGACTAGGCCAAATGCAAACCTTCTGGCCGCAGTTTCTCGGTAATAAATTAAAGTGGTTTCGAAAGACCTTCCAGCTCAGCCGAATGGTTTCCTAGGCTCAGTACTGAACACATCACGCGGTATAGAACTCAGACCAATCATGGTTTCAGGAGGGGTACTATAAAGGGCAAGTTGGAGCTTACAAAGTATTAGAAATGATATGAATGCCAGTCAGACTTATTCCAGGTCTCTAGACTCTAATGAGCTCCAGCTAGACCATCTGCTCTAAGGAGACCGATGTTGCTGCAATTGTTAGGTATAAGTAATTGTTCAGCAGCCTAAAGAGGCTTGTTAGGCAAGGAAGAATGGCTCTCCAGATGTGCACCTGAAGACTTCAGTTACACATATAATAATTATTATAATACACATAATAACCCGATGGTGGTATACTATATTGCTTGGGTATGTAGCATATATACTCTACGAGTCTACGTACTGTATATATAGTATACCTGTATAACAGGAATCTGGAAAAGAAATCTTACACAGTCCGTATAACGTATATTAACAAACCTCAACTGTAGTTACAAACATAATATCTGGTACCTACATCTGTTAGTATAGAGTGTGTAATATACGTGCATTCCGTAGTGCTGTTAAACGGAAGGTTGATTCAATAGGGCTTTATATCAGCAAGCTGCGCGACTCTTATTAATTACCTGGAGCGTAATTGGCACATTCTCACTCGGTTCATCTCCATAACACAAATAGTGGTCTGCTGGTTTTATTGTGCCGCAGAAAAAGCACCCAAATTTCTGAAAATCGAATATCATTAAAAGTCAAATAAAAAATGATCACAAGCTCATTGCATGTGGTCATATAATAATGACCGTGGTTTGGCATCGTCTGCATTTCCCGAGAGTTTAGTGTTTTTATTTCTGTTTTTATGATAAGCTCTCTAGAGTTTATTGTACCATTGGCATATCCCAAAGCGTGCAAAACACCGCATGTTGGGATCATATTTCATCATCATATAAGTATACTGTGAAATGTGGTGTGATTAGTGTTTCTCTGCCATTTATTTTGAATCATCAATTCATCATCAATTAGTACTTGTGGTGCTTCCACATAATAAGTCTACCCACGCCTTCAAATACTAATTAAGACGTTCATTTCAAGTACTTTCTCACATGTTGACTTTTCCTCCACTTTATACGTCAACATTTAAAAGAAACCCTTTTGCTTCCCTTCTCATTTTTCGCCCCGAAGAGAAAACTTTTCTTTCATCTGCGTCGCAATGATTCGTACTCGGTTCCCTTTCATTACTTGATTATTTGCCGCGGCAACACGACGGATGAAAACATTCAAGTGTGTCCTACTTTTCTCACTGCCAATTATTCCTTCGTCGTCGGAAAAAAATAAGTTCCGATATTTCCAGAGACGTTGTTGGTCGCATATATACAAAAAGACCACGCTCGGGCTGCGAAGAAAATGGGATAAGCCTGTGCATGGAAATGAGGAGAAAGGCGTATGACTACTTCTGCCCCGGAACATATTGAGCTGGCAATATAAGCACAATACAAGGCGTGCCGCTGGGGGTCCGATTTCGATCCAAATCCCGGAAGATTCCGGAGCTCTCCTTGGCTTCCTTCTAGACTGGTATTTGGGTAGGCATGTTAATAAATCTTGTCAGGTTGGATGTTTCCCACGGCACTACGCCGATATGAGCAACCTGTGGGATTCACCTGCTAGAGTGATTCTTTCAAACGAACAGCAACAACAACAATAATTTCTTATTACAATGTGTATATGGTATATCGCTCAAAAAGATTGAGACCATTTTGCATTGAAGGCAAATGCAAAAGTGTCTACATCATTTTGAGCGATATGTATAGGCTGCATCAAGCTCTAGTCTGGCTATCATTACTTTCAGAGATCAGAATCCTTTCCTTCAGATGCCCTCCGTGAGATAGGATCCTCGTGTTTGTTCCGACGTAGGCTCCTCGTGTAATAGGATTTACGAAGAGAGTCACTTCCCTTTTGAAACATTCATTCCGGTTGAAACGTAGAGATAAACGTCAGAGCCTATAAGCCGGAAGAGGCCATTTTATTATTTAGGAAAGGATATCAGGGCATGATATCATTTTGCGTGAGTGGGTGATATCTGAGGATTGATACTGCTGAGATAATGGAAAATTCAAAATTGATACTGTAAGATGACTGAGGCGAACTGCGACGCAAAATGGTTGTCAAATGCGATCGTTTTTATTTACAATTCAACATAAGCCTAATATTATTGCTCATTAGCTCGGTAATAAGACCGTGGGCTTTTGCAAGCTGGATCCAATAAGCTACTTTGAAGAATCATCTGGCAAAGGCTGTTTGCCTCTTTAGGCGCGAGGTTTAATTTCACTTATTGTTCTTCGAATCAAACGAAAGTGCTCCATTGGAAAAGAGGGCATTGCCTCTCTTCGGAGACAGAGCACTTCAAAAAATATTAGATCTGTAACCAGAGAAGATTTGCTTTTTTTCGTCAGCGAAAACGATGCCCGCCGTGAAAGCTGTCGTCAGATGTTACCTCCAATCCTAAAAGCCCTTAGTCTTCGGTTCCTTCGCAAAAGACACTCTCCTTTTCTTTGTCTTTCATGAGTAAGACACCTGCTGTCTCTCTGGTGGGGAGAAGAAAAGCTTATAGAATCTCATTTCCGGAAAAAGCGAAATACATAGCCCACATCATGGATCCATTTCCCCCATAAAGTGCTACATCACCTTTCGAGTGAACTAATATTAAAAACCGCTTCCTGGTCATGCGGTACTTAAATGTTATGAAAATTATGGAATAAAGTTTGTTTTGCTTGAATTCCATTAGTTACACGAAATGTGACATTAAACAAGTCACAAGTGAACTTGTACAATACGTACTTATTAACGCTGATGGTGTCTTTTCATTAGGACCACAAACTGTGATAATGCAATATATGCACTATAAAATTTTATTATTTAAATAACAATTCACTCACTGTTAAACGAACAAAGCGGGGTAATAAAGCCAAACTGGATTATGTTGCTATTTACACGTCCCCCCAAAAAATTCAATTAGATTTCGCCGAAGCATTTGGCACAACAATGTGTCCATGCGGTCTAGCATTGAATGACAGTACAAGTTGATTGCAAAATTCCTCTCCAGAAATATCCACGAAAGGCGTTTTCAAATAATTGTCGAATTGTTCGCAACACTGGATTTGTACTGCGTGATACCTCGTAGCTAAGTTTCTAACCAGTTCAGGTTCACATACCACATGATCAGATAACCCTATACGATCCAGTGCACTTTTCCCTCTTGCTCTGAACGAAAAGCACATCTAGCTGTAACGTGTGGTCTCCCAATTGATTTGCCAAATAAATGGAACGAGACCTTTGGGTATGCATCAATATTCATAGCGTAGCATCGGGATTTGAATTTGATATAGTGAATAGTCATCACTCCGTTTTCCATCCATTTGAAGTATTCCACTAACATTTTTTATACGGTTATGGTTTTGCGAACATGATCGGAATTTCAATCAAAACACGCTCGTAATTTTATGGCCCTTAGGTCGCAGTAATGGATTGATATAGAAACACGCATTTATTTACTTATTTATTTACACATTCATTCATTCTGCACATAATCACACCACGTTACACGATTTATTACACCCAATCGCCCGCTACATTATCCATGAAATTGAAACCAAACGGTTATAATCCTGCCACTGAAATTTGTCCTGACATGTGCTCGAGATGATATGACAATGTGGTAGTCGTAGCACCGTGAAACGGCTCGTACACGACCATACATAAAAAGTGTGGAAAAAGCACTCTTTTAGTATTCCGTCCGCATTCTTGCTCCGGAGTGGATCCTATCCAGTTGTGTCGTCGTGTCCGCCAACATCTTTTGATTTACGGCCTAATTTGGGTTTCACTTGGCTACAGTCAAGCATCAGGATTGAGAGCACCCTCCTCCGTCCCAACGACCATGTCACTATATAGCGGACGTCAGATAAGACTAGAAGTAAATATCCGGGGCTATACTAGACCCTACCTAACCAGATCGAAGCAGAATTATGTATACGACGCGACTTGGGAATTACCGTCTTGAGGTTGACCTTGAGAATATAAAAGGATGCATCGCCGTCTATAGATAAGGCTCCTACATAAAGCATTCCGGTACGACGTTCCAGACAGTATCTGCGTCGCGCTCTTATCTATGCCAAACTCTATGAACCAGTTTTGGCAGCTCGTTGCAGAGAGCTGAATGAGACGCTAGGCCGTATAGAATCAGTTAGCGAAAACTTTACAACTGTAGGGTGGGTAGTCCGCATCATTATTCAAGAGAGGGAGTCTGGAGAATTGAGTTGTGGAAAGGCATCAGTGCAGTTATTATTGTCTAGGCACGTTTTCCAAAATAATTTTATACGCTTCGCAATGCTTTGTGGTGAATTCTACTATTCATTTACTACACCAAGTTACTGCCGTTTGTAAAGATCAGTGTAGATCGTAGAATAATCCTCAGAAATATAATTACAGGGACTGCAAGTAATGAAAGAGGTATTATACCATCTTTGTCGTTGATGTGCCTACAGTGCTTCTATTGCATCGGAGACTGCTTGATGCACGTAATGAGATCATAGAGTCAATTATTTCATACGTCTATTTTCATTTAATATTTTCAATTTGATATTAACACCTTTATTTTGAACGGACAACGCGTGGACGCGCGGAGGGATGCCTACCAGACAGGATATATTATTAATCCTGTTTCAAGACTGTAACGAGACTGACTAGATGACACCAAAAATAGCACTACATACTGTGTCCATCAGTTCACTCTATAGAAGCTTGTCTGAATAATTACGAAGCACTTTGTTTAATTAATGCCCTCCTATAGGTTCAGCAAGTATAATCACTTCTGCGTGTATATATAGCCTATATGTATCTTTACCACCAATTTTGAAAAGAACATAGCACACACCATGAATTTTGAAATTCGCAATTACGGACATTATTCTGTTCAAAAATCAGTCGCTTTCTGTAGTAGTGTCTGGCCTAGATTTTTCTCCCTTTGATGTCTCCAATCTGCGCAATGCATTGAAGTATGTTTAATCAACGGCAAGCTACGTTAATGAACTTTTGTTGGGCAGTATCAGATGGGATTTGATCACCCGGAATTACATATAGGTATAAATCGACCTTCCTGGATGGCTAAGGCAGCACGCCCTGTACACGCGGCCGGAAAGACAAATCGATATTTGCGACGCACCTTGTTTCTTCCGTCTATTTTTGCTGTCCGGTCATGAATGACTCCCACTCCCATATAGTTCGGATCGTTCACCGGGACCTTTTTCAATCAGAGTAATGCGCAAAACCTTCGACAGGATACATCCCACACTGCCAGCAGCAACTCCTCATTATGGAAACATTATACGACCACCCCCGCACATATTGTGCGAATATTATTTCCAGCCTTGTTTCTTTTCATCCGCGGTTACATCCGCACCTGCTATCCCCAGAGCCTTCAATATTTCAAATAGGAAGGCACGTTATGAATGCAAAGTGTGCCTAGTATCTAGTTCAATCCTTTTGTTCTCTTCTCGCCCTCTACCATTGCAAATGGCATCCATCTGTGTGGTATCCAATAGACCTGCACAGAACAGCCAAACTTCATGGCCCATTAGGTTGCAGACTGCGTAATTGCAAAAGCGACTTCTACCATTTCGCATCTGGTCTCTCAGAGAAAATTGTAGTATCGGTGGACTTGCGCTGAACGTTTCAGGCTTGGGCCATTAAAATGCAAGCTGTTGTAATTGAGGTTCAGACGTAACTGTGGTTGCTGCTGTTTCAAATGTGCCAGTGTGGGTGTTTTTGCAATATGTAATTTTTGAAAGGTGTGGACATTACTGTATAGTAATTAGAGTAACCAAGTTTATTAATTAATTACTTAAAGACCTGTCAGATATTTCAAGTACAGACGAATATTGTAATTTTGTGAATTCAGATAGGTTGTCTAACTGAAATTCTCCGAATCTATTCCACCCTGAGTGTTGCTACAACTCAGCTCTGTCCAACAAGATACTGGTATCGTTCCAAAAAGGTCAAATCTCTTCTCGTGACCCATGCAACCGGCCGAGAAGCCTGCAACAGTGATGCAATAAACCCGCCCCCTCATTATTAAATCCACGTAGGCGTACACAAAAGCATAGATTATTGAAGCGTCAACAATGTTTCTGGTCGAATGCGCCATGGGTCATTTAGGAGATGTCCTCCCACACTAGCACAGGTCACAACAAGTCACGAACCTTGGCGTGTGTAAAGGTGGTCAAAACAGTGGAAATAATAAAAAAAGAGGAGCAAGTCTGTTGGTGAGATGAGGCAGGTATAGTGAGCCAGGGGAGGTCCATAACCGCCGGGTCTCATGCAAAAGTGTTGTTCCATTAGGGCACGGTGGCTGGAAGGTAGATTATTGCCGCCGTTTCGTCACCCGGACGCGAACTACATGAATCTTTACTTCCACTCCGGGGAAACAAACACAATGGAAAGTGCCTCGCCAATGAGTTTTTGCGGGGTTCTGCTGTGACTCCACAGGTGATTGCGCCAGTATGGTTTACCGTGATGTTCACGCTAATAAGTTTTATACGAGCGAAATGGCCCACATCAATCTAAACATCGGTTTGAGGTTACCCAATATGTATGCAAAAATCCATCAACATGTTTGCTATAGATATAGGTTGTCTATTCCACGACTGCAGTGAAAGTCTGGCTGTTGCCATGGTAACATATTGCAATTACCTGGCATTACCACTGCAGCATTAGAAAAAAAAGCTGACCAGTTCATCGCCCTCTGCAGGCCAGATCTCCATGATATAAACTAGCTAAAATGCGCTTCTTAATGAGTTCACGACCTATGAAATTGCTGGGTATCATTTGGCAGGATTTCTTCTCCACTGCCTATTTTGGGATGTCGTCTACATATTTTATTGCTCCTAGTAACAGTATACTTTTTAACCCAGTGTTATTTAATCCTCTTCCAAGTGAATGGACTTCAGTACAACAATGATGACCTACAGAACCTCCCTGCCGTTCCCATAATCCGAAATCCGCGTGAGAAAACATGTCGCAGACCCTCTTGGTAAACAAAGCCTAAATGATGCTCCTTGCCGAAACGAAGCGCAGTAAACTTTTATTGCGATTCGTGCCTCCAATAGGAAGGAATCATAAAGGCCCCGAGGATAAAACATCCCACCGTATTCCTTTGTTCCTCCTGTATGATATTTCCTCCGCATCACGGACGAAGAAGAAGCGTAGGTGTCCCCCTCTGCCCTTGCTAACTGAATACCAATTAGAATCGACCATAACCTGCGGGCGGACACCATTCTCTCGTCTTGTGATCCGGGGGAGGTCGATCTTCGCCAGAAATGGCAATTGAGGCCAGGCGATGAACGCATTACGATCTCTCAACCTACAAACGATCTTCGGTTGGCTTTCCAGGAAGAAGCGCTCCCACCATTTTGATTTTATTCTGTTAGATCTGCCATTTTGTTTTTTTTTTCCAACCAGGACATACGGATTAGATGGGGCCGATATAAGCAGCTTTTGGTTAACCAACATGCAGAATTTATTTTAGGAATAATTGGCGTAATCAATGAGCGGTGGGTATACCACAGTGTGCATTGCAAGGCGATAAAAATGATGCGGGATGTTTACTATGGACCCTGGAATATTAACGCGTCGTATATTGCGGTTGCCCGCACTAAAAACTAAATACAGTAGTAGTTAAAATAGGGTTCCTACGCATTATTCAGCTCATGAATATTCAATGGGGCCATGCGCAGAGTATGGCGACTGTTACAACAATTGATGCATGAACGTGTACGGGCTTCGACAATTTAATTGAACGAAGAGCGAACTATTTCATAATTAAATGCGTGACAGCACAACCTCGGTAATAAGAATTCTTTGCCGAACTGTAAGGTGAAAAGGACGGGCGTACTGTACGTGAGGAACCCTCCTCCTTAATGATATTGGCGGGAGAATAGTCAACGAATTAAAGGGTGACCACTCGTTTACTCTTGGGTGTTCTAAGGAGAAAAAGACCTATTATTAAATCCTCAGGCAACTGGAGAGATAATTAGAAACGTTATTTGGCGCCTTTGCTTGCATTTGACCCGGAAACAAGCAAAACTTTCCTCCTATACTTCTGACTCTGCTGGTATGAGCAGAAAAGCCTGGTTGAATTTTTGCCATGTAATACCGTAATCTGGTTGGATTTGCTAATTTTGATATCCAGTTTGGTGTTCAGTCTTACGTGACGCGCTCATAAAAGGCATCGTTAATCAATTGGAAGGGATTAGGGCAGACAAAAGAGTAATCAAAGCCCTGCTGCACACGAAGTATTAAATGACGGTCCTAGGAGCTGCGCAGGTGGCGACACACTATTGGAAAGTGATTGCTGATCACCCCACCATTGTTCATTCCAGGGCGTGCTGTGGTTCACCGACAGACAAACGTATATACAGGCATTGTACAGCCCTCATGACTCCGTAGATTTCAACTTACCGAGAACTAATGTCTAATGCCTGTGCTTGCAATAACTATATGCAAGCCTATAATAATATTATTACAAAAAATGTCAGAAAAAGCAATATAACATTTTAATTGGCAAATACAAGCAATATCAATATACCGTATGCTTCACAGAATATGTGTATACCCTCCACTCAAATCCAATAACCTCTTGAGCAATTCAAAATTAATAACTTACGCCAGATGCCTATATATGATCCGATGTTATTGATGACATAATTTATTGAACTGAACCCGGCGTTATTTCCTATGACGTATATTTTTCCAATAACCTGCAAATGGAGTTTAAATTGGCATATAATAAACTCCTCCTTTTACGAATGCTAACGTCCGTATAAAGTTATATTAAAGTCCTGTGTTATCGTCAGAAAATACTTCCTTTGAGGAATGGAGCATCCTTTCACAAGTTCTCTCAAGCGGATCGAGGAACAGCCTAATGATGCACAAATGGGAACACTTTGCTGCGGAATTGAATAGAAAAGTTCGACGAGGATATTTTTCTCTCTCCATGCAATGGACCGAAGAATCTATTCCAGAGTCAGTGACCCGACTTGGCAGTACATTTTCTCTAATTCCAAGAAGGAGCATTCCTCCATATCTGCGGTCATTGGATATTTCAATCCCTCAGGGTATTCATTTACTAGGGAATCCTCCTAGATTTCCTAATCTGTCTGCTCTGAGGCAAATGAATCTGCGGTTGTAAACATGTTCGGCATATTAAAATTGCAGATTAGTTCCGAGAACCTTCCAAGAATTCATTATTCGACATCAAAATATATCCCCTTTTCACCAAGTTAGCAAATAATCTCTCATTAACAGCATTAATAATAGTTGAAATAAAACTGTCACATTTCCCGCAAGAAGTATTATATCCACAACATTAGCTCGTACAGCTCTATTAGCTCCACCATTTCGCTAATTAATCCCGAACGTATTCGTGCCATAACTCCCTATTTTCAGAGAGATAAACGCCAATGTTATTCAATATATTTGGAAAAATTTAATTCACGCGTCATAAAGTATGTCCTTATCTCCATAACGTCCCCCATCGTTGTAAAGACAAATTGAATGCATGCGCCAAATTGAAAGGCAGGCTTATTAAAGCCTCCCTATGCAATAATGAAAGGGGGAGGTGATGAAGGCGGAAAAGGGCCGTCCAGGGGGTTTTGGGTCATAATTCCTGTCAGGAAATGACACAGCGACGCTGACTGCGTCCACCGTCAGAGTAATAAGCGATCCGAGGAAGATAAGCAGCTTTTGCCGCGACCACCAGGGCATTATTAGGGCTAACGTACTGTGATGTTACACACCACCAGAACTGCGGGAACTGCCGAAAATTCAGGTTTGCATGACCAGTGAGTAAAGGATCAAATGCGCGGAAAGAATGACAAAGAAGAACCTTTTTTTGACGATTCAGGTGGGCTAAAATGCACCCGAATCGGATTGGAAGATGCTTTTGATCCTGACCAAAATGATGTATAGAACTGCGATGTAAATGCAGGAGAAACACGGCTATTGGCTTTATTTTTCTGCCTTTGTGCAGTGGTTTTTCTTTTTTTTTCTCCACTAGAAATAGCACCCAATGCACCCAATCAATCCACTCTAAAAAGATTTTTCCAATTAATTAGAGGTAACATGGACTATACCTAATATGTGTAACCTCATCGTACACGATGAGGTTACACATATTAGGTATGACATATCATCAGGTATAGTCCATGTTGGCTGCGATGTGAAAGGAGCATGAGATATTAAAGCCTTACTTTAAATCGCCTTGGCTCATTAAGGCGAGGCTTGTTAATGGGGCCAGGTTTGGAGTGGAAGTTTCCTCTTGACCCAAAGTGTGGAAGCAAAAACCTGCAGGTAGCAGCTGCATCCTGCCTGTAATGTCCTGCGAACAGGGAACAGACCAGCAGATGACACTGGCACGGTCTGCTAATATTGCGGCCAAAAGCAAATCCCTCTTCATGAGGGCTGTAGCTTCATCATACAAATAATGGGCTATATACGCAATGTGGCAATTTACGCTAGTCATCGGTACGTAAAAACTGAGGTCAACAATCCTGCATAATACTGAACTACATATATATCATTTAGTTGAAGAATAACTTATTGTATAAGCCTACTATGGATTATTTTATTTTATCCTGAAGTGAACAGTGTGTTTCGACTCGCTCCTGAAGAACTGTAAACTTTGCAATCAATATCGTTTCTCAACACGTGGCTCTCATCCAGGTTCATCAGGTGGTTCCTTTCCCTCGTATACCTCTCTCCTTGAGAAATCCAACTTGAGCTATAGCAAGGCCAAGACATCACCGGGGTTAAGTCAGGTCAGACTTGGCTCAAGCTCTGGTAAACTCGCTGATTCCTCCTTGGCAGTCAAATCACCCCTCACCTTCAGACTGCAGTGTCTATATACGAATCGAGTCCCAGGTAATCTAACTTTCAAACGCAGAGTAGGCTATCCCTATGCTAAACTAGGGTTAAGGAATCTGGCTGAGCAGGCAGCGTATTATATAGTCTATACAGTAGGTGAATGTCCACCTGGCTGGCTATACAACATCCAAGCACTCACGAGTAGATCAGATACACAGTCTGACAACGCGAATTTTGTCACTGTTGCCAAATTCTAAGCAATTCCTTATAAAAAGTCATCACATCATTACATATCATTGACAAAAAATGTTTGCAAGTGAATTTTCTTGTTACCTGTGATTGGCCCAATAGAGTAAGGCGTGAAATCTACATGAGAGTTTTTAAAGTAGAGAAATTGAATTTCTTTGGCTTCGCGTGTGGCATACAGTAGAAAATCGGCGAGGTTGGAATTTGACCTCTACCACCCTCTAAAATGGGTCACAGGGTCATTTTGATCAGGTGACTTTATAATTGATATTAGGGAGGTTGGCCCAGCATTGCCTTTCAACCTCCAAGGATAGGGAGGGAAGGAAGCGGCTGTGGCCTATTATGCGGAAGCAACTCCGGAATTTTCCTGGAAGGACCGTGGAAAACCACAGAAAACCACAGTCAGGGTTGCCGGAACCAGGATTCAAACCCAGGACCTCCCGATTAGCAGTCGGACGCCCTATCCACTATGCCAACCTGCTTCGGTTATGATCAGGTGACTGTAGGTAATCTGGGTAATCCGGGTAATCCAGGGGTAATCCGGGCAGTCCGCGGATTATTATTCATTAATATCACTCTTCATCAAATTTCCGGAAAAGGGGAAAAAGAACTCAGGCCCTGGGGTAAGGCAATGCAATGGCTCAAAAACTCCGTCGTCAAAAGGTTAATAAATAATAATAATAATAATAATAATAATAATAATAATAATAATAATAATAATAATAATAAATAATCATTCATACCCCGTTATCAGCCGGCGGCTCTTTAGGGGGGATTTTTTTTTGACTGGAACTCTTCGTTTCGTTTTTACTGCGCTTTTTGGGATAGGAATCATTACATAGGATAGGAAAGGAAGGAAGCGGCTGTGGCCTATTAGTTTAGGAAACAACTCCGGAATTCTCCTGGAGGAACCGTGGGAAACCACAGAAAACCACGGTTAGAGTTGCCGGCACCGGGATTCGAACCCCAGGACCTCCCGATTAGCAGTCGGATACCATATCCCCTCCGCCACCACTGCTTCGGTTCAAAAGGTTAATTATAAAATACTGTATACAGTATTTCACTTGATATGTGCAGTGCAGGATGCAACAAAAATTCACTTTTCTTACCTACTGAAACTTCCTTGTATAATAAATGAAACATTATAATACACCTGTTTATGATAGTGGCATCATAAATACCATACATAACTCTTATCGTTGGGATGGCTCTTACAAACCGACAATAGGTGTGGGAGAGAAGCAACTATTATTTTAGTTTCACTTCAAAAAGTTGGATCATACTCTCCACCACTGTCCTACCTGGCTGGACATGGGCCATTTATAATGGATATGTCTAGTAAATGAAGTGTGGCTAATTAGCATTTTAAAGCACACAATAACCCATTATTGTAATATCAAAGCTTCTGATTATATTTTTTGATTACTGTACAGTACTGAAAAAAACCTGCCATTGTACCCCAGCAAGTATGCCAAGCAGCTCGGCAAGCAGGTGCAGGTGGAAGCCTGCATGAATCAACTTGCACCTCACATCTTGCCCACATGTGCACTGCCCTCTGAGGAACACAGCAGTACTTTCCAGAAGCAAACTCCATCCTTGATGCACTGGGAAGTAATGTACTACAATGCGAAACAAACAATGCAAATGCCATGTTGTATGTCACATTTTTTTGCCAATGTAGTCTTGCACAATATTGTACAGTAACATTTATTGAAATGGCATACACTACATAATTATGTAACACAACATGTTACAACAGCTTGCTGGAAGGGAAAAATAGTTACAGTAGAACCCCGATTATCTGTCACCCATGGGACCGGGGCATGGCCAGATAATCCGAGGAATAAAAAAACTTTAATGAAACACAACAAAAACACAACATAATAATAATAATAATAATAATAATAATAATAATAATAATAATAATAATTTGATACCCCATTATCAGCCTACGGGCTTTCCTAGGGGGGGGGGGGGGG
>KZ538494.1:196721-222101 GCA_000934665.2 Catajapyx aquilonaris | reverse complement strand
GTAAGTCCGACGTCTCTCCGACCTCGGGAAGTGGGAGATCTTTTCCATCCTATATCCTCCTCGGATTGGGGCTTTATATATATTAGATTAGATAGGAACTTGCCAGGGCCATACCTTGCGCACAAAAATTATGTCACGTAATTTAACGTATGTTTCTACATGTTCATTACCAGCTGGTGCAGTTCAACATGGAAATTAGAGGATTCGGCCAAACTGTTTATTGTTAATGGCCCACAATTTCGCGCCTGTTTTAACAAAATTAGCAGTAATAATATGAGGCGGTTATAACTATTGTTTTGGCTCGTTAGGAGAGCTGACCTGGGGAAATGGAAAACTCGATGTCTACTTGGAGAGTGGGCGTTCGTATAGCAAAGTGCTGGAAGGTTGTAAGTTTCCAGAGTCAACTGCATAATTTAGCGAATTCTTCCAGACTGTTCTAATGCACTCTTAAGTTTTGACAGCTTATTACGCCGTTGCTATTAATTTAGTAATGTGAATAATGGGACTGTACCATTTCACTCATGTTTGGCTCATAGGAGCTGGAGTCCGTGCGTGTTATTTAATAATGCTTATGAGAATTGCAACTGAATCATATAAACTGATGCCATATATGCTACATAATCGTTGCGGAATAACCACCATTTAGTATGCATGTGGAACAGTAATGTGGGAGACCGCGTTGTGTCATCCTGCTGTACTGCCTATCATGTGGTGTACAGTGCTTTACCAAGAGCCTCTAACCTTAACTATGTTTTAATAAAGTATCGACAATATTTTCTGCGTTACAGTAGTATCGACAGGGCATTACTTCATGCCATATAAGAAAATTCGATAACCGCTCCAGTGCGTTCCACTGATTCCACAAAGGTTTCCTAACAAAATTATTTTCAATAATTATTGGCTTGCAGAGCATATTTCATGAAGAATATTAGACTCTGCGGGAATGCTCTCCATGCTATCCGATTTTCCAGATGCCACTGCTATTGCTTGTTAATAGATTTTTTATGGTTTCTAATATGCGAACAGAAAGGCATTGTGACCTGTGCTACATTATTCCGGCTATTTCAATTTTCAGGAAACAAGAACAACATGAAATAAAGTTGGACATTAAGTATTATCGAACCATCTAGTTCCAGCCATACAGTGTGAGCATGAAGGATTATAGACCCTACAGTGTCGTATTCAGTGAACATGAAGGTTCTCGGCCACTGTCGTGATTTATTCATAAAGTAGTCAAAGTGGCCAAAGTAGGTTGAGCCAACATGATATGATTTTCAAATAGTGCTTCTGCAGGAGAAGTATAGGCCTTATGCACACTAGGCCCATACTTGCCCAGAAGCTCTCGTGTCCATTACCAGGCTTCTGCAATATACTGTACAAGCACAAGACTTTTGACACTTTTGACCTTCTGACCCTTTTTTCGCTACAGATGTTACATTTTGTGATATAAGCAAACACTTTTGGATCAAAAATCCCTGGCCAGAAAACTTTGCTTTTATCAACACACCATCACAGTCCCCAGTAAGCCGGAGTATGTGGTACATAAACGCATAATGCGTGTACAGTGCAGCTGATCCACACCATTTGCAGTAGTTTGCAATAATCGTGCATCACCTAGAATCAATATTTTATTTACGGCTCTGCCCATTAGGTCGCCTTTGTGTTATTATGAACAGCTACCCTTTTTCCTCTGACATTTCAACTCTGACAAAACTGGAGAAAAAAAGTGACATCCATCTCACCAAACTTTATCTCAAGTACCTACCATTTTCCTCAGTTTTTGCATTGCAAATCGCAGTATTCCTTTCTCTCCCAACTACTCTCTGTTGGCTACATTCAAGTGATCACCTACTTCCGTCTTCTGGGTGTCATCATTTCGAGTCATCAAGTCAGGCCTTCATCAAAAAAGCTTCTTGAAGTAAAGAATAGTCCCTCTGCATACATATCGTTGCCCATATTACTCGAAGACACATGCACACATGTGATTCCAAGATGTCAGAGTCAGCTTCATGAGCATATTAAAGGCCTAATTACATCCCTAAAAAGCAGTGGCAGCAGTTCCAAAGAAGCCATCCAGCAGATATGATATCAGCGTTTGGGCAATATTTCACGACAATCGCGACGGGTTTAAGGTTTAGTAAGGAGGTTAGCCCAGGTTCCGGAGCGGTTCGAGACCTTCCCCCCTGAAGGCAAGGAATGAGAGTCATGGAATCCGGAGGAAAAAGGCGTCGTAAACCCCCCCGCGGGGATTAAGCGTCAGGAGGGGGTTTACGGCGCAATCAAGGAGGCGCGTCTTATCGGCCCCCGCTTATTTTAACGGCTTCATCAGCCCCTCTCTTTCTATCTACTCCAGTCTTTTTAATTAAAATCGCACCCCCCTGCCTCCAAAACTCCTCCCCCAGAAAAGCGCTAATCCGGTCTAATTGGGGCCGCAACACTCCCAAGAGCAGCAGATTTCTGGGGAGGAAAAAAAAAGTCAGCTCGGTTTTTTTTTTTTCTGAGGTTGGACGTCAGCCTATCGGAGGTTGTCATTTTTACATTTCCCAAAGCTCGACAGTTTTTTTGGGGGGAAAACCTGCCATCTTTTGTCACGCGACAGGTGCACCGCGATGGCTCTCCCTCCCACATATACACAGGAAAAAAAAGTCAGGTCGAATGAAAAATAAGGAAGTCTTGAGTGCGGGTGGCACGGATGGAAACGAAAGAGATATATTTCCTGGAAAAACTGGTGGAAAAAAATGAGGTCTCTCACGTGCTGTGAAACCTGAATGGGTGACGTCACACAGGCTGTCCCTTGTTGGTATCACGGTAAGAAACTAATCTTAATTCAGAAGGAGTGGGAGAAAAATATTTCAGGGAGTTGACTAGCATGAATAGGGATATTAATCGGGAGACTGCCTGCTGATTACAATAGTGGTCAGGTCATTCGTTATTCATATCTGTTTACTGACTGTAATGGCAGACAAGGACTTTAATTAGTTTTAATCAGGGGGGGGGGAGGTCGATTAATTTTTAATGAAACTTTGCTTAGTGGCTGATGCACGGTGTCGGGATAACATCGGGTTTGTACATTGCAAAAATAGTGTGTGGTGAGTTGCACGTAAACACTCTGTAGAGAACCCTTGAAATATTGTCATATTTATGATTAGATGAAAGTTTTAATCGCTTGTAAAATAAACATAATAAATCCATGTATTAGCTGTCAAAAAATGCTTTCGAAAAACTTAACCTTGCTATATTAACCTGATAGAGTGATGATGGTTGCATAGTGCCAGGATATGTTTTGCATGTCTATTGCACAGAACTTTTAGAGTGCCAATACGGACTATACATCACTTGGTATAACCTCAGCATAATTATATTGTCTTGCACTACTTGGGATTTCAGACGGGGAGGTGACACTTGAGTCCTTTATGAAATATTAATGAACATTCCGTAATGAATCAACTGAACGACAAGCATCGAATGTCAACCTGTTAACGTCGAATATCATGGAACAGAGACAATCTAATGCCAGGATTATCGGTAGTGATATGTATTGATATTGATCGTTTTTTTGGTACCGTTTTATACGAATAGGGCTTGATGTTTACAAAGGTGCTTTTTTGTTAGCTTAGATGCGCGAATAGAATTGCCAAGCGAATATTAAATATTTGTTGGAGACGGGAAAAAAAGATTGCTTCCGAATGGATAAATACAACCAATATTTTGCTCACAAAAATTCAACAGCGAAATAGCCCGCTGAGCAGGAAATTAATTTCGGCTCTCTTTCCCGTTCTTGGCTGAACATATTTTGACGTAGGAGCGAAAGTATTTTGTTGATATCGCCGGGAAATGAATCCACAAGGAAAGCCTCTATATCCGTGGTTTTTGAAAACATGCGAATTTCTGGTGGAGAAATGTGAAGACTGAGATTTTAAATGCCGGACAAATACTTCTGCACTATTGTTGCCGCTTCTATTGTCTCAATCAGGCATCATCGCAATGTGAACCTTTGCGTTTATTATTGTAAGCGTATGAGACATAATAACATGAATCTGTCCAAGGGTTGGAACTAACACTAGTTAACATTCCAAAACACAACAATATTATCCCTCTAAAGTTTTGTGCGTGCCAAACGTGTGTGTGGTAAAAGCAATGGTTTTTCATACGTGCAGGAAATCAGCTCATGACAACAAGCTGCACTTTTCTCAAGACAATTTTATATGGGTTCGATGTTCATGCTGCATGTCGGCAGTGAAACGTGAAAGGTTGACCGCGATTCTGTAATAGTCTCACGGACTTCGGTAACTGTCACGATTCTAATGGACATGAGGCTATAAGAATGTGGATAATGTCCCATATGCAATGTTTATGCTGTTTCCATGGCTTCGAGCAAGGGAGAGAGGGGTGGGGGTGGGGGTGGGTCACCTTAATATAAGTGAGCTAGACATCTTGGCCCCGAATCTCTATTTGGATTGATGAATTCTGAAGCAGGTAGTACTTGAAGCAGGTTATACAAATGATGCAGAGAATTATCGCCGGGAAAAATATTTTCAGGTACAATCTCATTACTGGATGGTTTATGTGACACCACACTTGGAGGACCTCTTTTTATGCTAAAAAGTTGCAGGGCGGCCAAAGGGCGAGGTGGCAACGCGGGCTTTTGGGCCAGCTACGACTAATCGATAAGAGGGCGTTAAATTTTTGATTAGGAGGGAGGGAGAATGGCAGTTTTTTTAAGGTACCACGAGTAGGACCTAGTAGGGTGAGGGGATTTTTGTAGAATAGGACTAATGCAGGGAAGGTATTTTGAGAGGGCGCAGGTGAAAAAAGCGAGCTCCGATTTGGGGGGAGCGAATTTAATGATCCTCATTATTTATTTCATATATCACAGAGGGAGTGTTTTTGTAGGCTTAGATTAACTTATATCGTAGGCTGATTAGTGACGCACTCAGTTGTTGGTAATTGGTATTGAATAAGTCGCGTCTTGGATGGCCTTGCTGATAATGATAAAATGTTATATTTGCTGTTGTTGATCCAAAATCGCTGAGGGGCTGAACCAAGGAGTGCACAGTCTCAAATATTTTCAAAACATATGTTTATAAAATATCATGTAACAAAATTAATATGTGTATGATAATGTAAGTAACGTAATGAAATACATATGACTGAAGTATATATTGCTCCTTTCAAATTTCTAACAAAGAGGAAACGTGCATAATCGAATGATGTTACATAAAATCTACCTTTGTTTATATTCAAATGTTTTTTTCTTAATTTTATCATAACTGTTATAAGCAGATATGACATTTTTGCATTAAATCCCTTCAGATTCAAGGAACATGCTTATTTGACGGTCAACTTTTTTTGTCCCACACTCTGCATGGGCTGTATATATAGTGAAGGGCAATGACTTCCCCTGGCATTTTATCTCCCAGCGCATTGATTCCAGTCTCATTTGGCTCAGCGACTTTTGCTTAATACTGGTATACAGGGTAGGGTATAAAAGCCACGTACCCAAGATCATTCAGAATCGATTCCTTTTCTGCTCCCTGGCTGGCTTTGGCTGGCTTGGCTCTGGTTGGGGCCTCCTTCCCATTTGGTGCAGGTGCGTGGCTGGTAAAGCTCGCCATTGATTAACACCCTTGGCACCCACCCCTCCCAATTTCCCATTTCGGGGTGCTTCATCTCACCCACGCCACGTGTGTACTATCGGCAGGACATAGGCCAGTGTTATAATATACGCGCAAAATGAAGCGCGAAGGTTCATCGCTATATATTAATAAAATTTATTAATCTGCTCCAACAAAACAGTGTGTATTATTACAGCAGTGCCACCTGGCGTAATAGCGTTTGTCTGTCATCAGGCACGCAATCAGAGCGTATTATGCCACAACTGCCAGATTATTCTGCGTGCCTCCGAGCCTAATAGCTATGCCTACCTGCTGTACTGGATGTATAAATAAAAAGATAATATAGTTTCTAGGGCCCTTATTAGCATTACTAAAGTCACAAATGGAGCTGGTGAAGGAAGTATAGTTCATGTCGTAGCCGCATATGCGCAAATGACTACTGCTGTGCGAGGCAGGAATATTCTCAGCGGTATGTATTGAGAATGTGTAGAGAGTTCTGATGATGAATAATATTAAAGATAGTAAAAGGAATTGATGAAAATATTACTAGGCAATAATGTAAAATCTGCTGAAGTTGAGTACAGTTTACATCAGTCAGATAGGCCTAGTTATAACTGGTACTGTTTTTAAGTAATCCAACAGGAGAGACTGTTTAAATATAATTAGTAAAATATGGTTACATTATGTAGTGTGTTTAGGCTGCTACTGGACAATTTTATAGGCAAATATCAATTACACGCTATGGAATATCAACTCATCCTACCGAATCAGGTTAGATTAAAATGAGGCGCGATGTGTTTTGGTTACTTAAACTGGGATCAGTTCAGTTCCACATGCATGTAATGAAGTATCATAACAATTTTAGTGTTCTGGGCCGCGTCACGTCGTCACCTCTTCGGCAGGAAAATATAAATAAAGCACTAGTGTTATTGAAGTGTTGGACTTGTCCACGGGTAAAATTGTGTCATTTAATTCACAGGTTTTGGTAATCAGCTTTTTGTCATTGATATATATACTTGATTACCGAAAATACTACAATACCGGTATACTTTACTTTCAATTATTTCATATTTGAATTTGTGACTGCCCACTATTGGACATCATATCTCAGAAGTAAAGTCAGTTTATAGCCCACAAAGCAGGGACGTGTTTCAGAGAAATTTTACAAATTGTTGTGATGTTGTGCTGTTCAGGACCGAACAGGTGTCTTGTTCTGGTGTGCAGTGCTTTGATCAAATTTTGATTCAGGGTAACCAGCCATATATTCCTCATTGCACGCCCCTATTCAGGTATCCTGTACTTCGCACCTACAGACAATAAATTTTCAAAGAACATAATGTAGGCGTAACCATAATCTCATAAAATAGTATTACCTCATACAGTTGTTGTGGAATATTGGTTTAATGCTGACCGTGCGATTCAACTGCGCTTTCCTCAGAAGTGGTACATTTTGCATGCGAATACTGTATGAATATGAAAGGAAGCGAGAATGCAAATGTCTTGAGGCAATGTGTTTCCAACCTAGTCGACGATCAATTTAATAGCGTTGTTATTATTTAATATGTCAGCCTGATCATAGCCCTTTACTGGCCGCTTAGCACACACCCAGTGTATAACTTTCGTGAAACTTTAACATCCCGATATTGTCGTGATATAGTTCTTGTTACGATTTTGTTTGATCAGGCAGTTTGTAAACTGCGGAGTTGAATTTTTGAGAGAGCATGTCCGGTCCTGAGATAAAGAATAACAAACCGACTGTCTCCGAAGGGAGTTTGGACAACAAAAAAATGTGCAAGTGGACGAGAGAAAAATATAGCAGATTTTTGTTGGCGAGTGACATCGATTAGAGTTGATGGCAGCTGGAAAAAGTTGGCAGTTGACAGAAGGAATGGAAGACAAACAGAACACCTGTCTCAAATTGGGAAGAGGTCCCTGACAGGTCTCTCTGACATGATGTATAGATAGTCGGATGACGGTAACATATAGCAGGACAACCTCATCATCTCCACGTCCACACTAGAGTTTGGCGCTCCGAATTTTTGTCACCTACCACAAAATTAAAGCGCACATATTGAATTCATGAAAAGCGATCGTGCCGAGGCTGTCCTTTCATTGGGAGGCCTGTTTCGTGCGCGACACGGTGGGCAAGCCTGAAGAAAAATAATGGAGAGCCGGTGAGGCGGAAAAAAACGGGATCCAAGGACGTGAGGCAATGTTGGATCGTACAGAGACCCAGGGCCGCCCCTCATTTAGTCGATATAGCCCTCCCACCAGAAGGCCTTTTTGGGGGGAAATGCATTCATGTAGTCCTGCCGATAAGTAGCGCTTGTTATTATTTTTTGGGAGGTGACATGCATCCCTACTTACAGCTTAATGAAAAATTCCGATGTCGCAATTGTCGCGATTCTTTTTGAATCGGATACGAAGATGGGGCTCATTATTTTTCGGAACTGGCGTGACGAATGCGTCCATACCACTCTAGTAATATAAGCTGAAAAATAATGCAGATCCGCTGTTTCGAGGCAATCGTCACCAGTGCTATCGCAACATTTCATACGGATATGCCCATATTGTCGTGTCAAAATTAATTTAAATTTAATTTAGTCGAATCTTGTTATCAACACGCGCTACATCGGAAGAGAGCACAACCAGTTTATTCCATGGAGCATTGTCCGAAACAGTATACTGGACTGCCAGTACATCCAATATTGTGCATGACTATGTGCTTTGTAACTGGATCCGCATGCAGAGCTGTTTTTCGCAGATGGAATCCAATCATTGAGGGCCAAAACCTGCCCTAATTTCACATCCTGTCCCCCTGTGCGAAGTATTGCTTCCTGATCGATACCACTGTGCATATTTTTTTAGTCCCCAATAAAAGCTGGTTCTCCAGCCCCGGCTCTGTATGCAGTGGCTGTGCACTATAGAGTTTGGGAAAAAAATATCACTTCTGAGCTTGAAAAAAAAAGAAGAATCCGCAGTAGAAATAGGAAGAGAGGGTCCAGGGATTAAATGGAAAAAGGAGCTGAAGTGAGTAAGTGAGGAAGAGAGTTGTCGCCTCTTCTTTTTAGTTGGTCCCTGGCGGAGTATATGCATGAGGCAAGCAAGCGCTGCAACGGGGATGAGAAGAATTGAGTTTGGAGTCGAATTTGGGCTGAGAGCGAGGAAAATGGAGAGGAACAAGGTGCATGGAGGAGGTTGGGGCTCCAGGCCCTTCTCTTTCCCCCCCCCCCCTCCCTTTTCTCTCTCCACTACTAGCAGTACAGTAGTCTACTCCCAGCTTCCCAATCGATAAGTTGGCACTGAACTCGACTGGGAGACTACCAGCTGGCCTTCCCCTGGACCTGGACCCCCCCAATCCTCTTCCCTCAGCACATTTTCCCACAGTTTTACTCGCTGGTAACCGAGGAAAAAAACCCGCCCCGGTGTGCAACCCGCAGGTGGAAAAAAACCTTTTCATCCATCCTCATTATTTATGACCGAATGCGATGCACGATTTACCATAATGTTGCACTGATGGCTTGCGATCACGCTAATATTTTTGTAGCGGCCGCCAGAGACCACACTTTGCGGCCACCATGTGGCGACCTCTCGTAAAAATCAGGTTGGAACTTATCGCCTGAGGCAGGCATGTGAAGAGCAGCCTCCAACACCGCTCAATGTGGATTGCAATAACGAAATAACGGATAAATGAAATAAAAATCAGCAAAATTATTTTGCTTGTTTTTATTTCGTTTAATTCTGATATCATACAAGTATGCGGCTATTTTATCGTATACAGATCCAAGAATTTTATTTATTTTAATTATGGTTAATTTTTATACAGGGTGTCTCAACTTTTTTGTCCGAACAGTTATCGGAAAAGCCTATGTAGCTTCTAGCTATATGTAGCCAGAATATGCCCCAACATTCCTGGCACATCCCTAAACAGTTGAGGGATGTGCCAGGAATGTTGGGGCATCATTCTGGCTACATAGCTAGAAGATACATAGGCTTTTCCGATAACTGTTCGGCGGACAAAAAAGTTGAGACACCATGTATAAATTGTTATAATAAATTATTGTATCTCGAGTCAACTGCTATTATTTTGGGCAGCACTAGCAGCGTTTACTTTTAGCAAAAAAAATAATAATATAATTTGGCTCAGTCCCTTGTCGTTAGCTGCAATGCCATGCCAGTCCCTGGGTACGGGGTTAATAAGTTTAGGACGAGGACCGCCCAAATCTGTCCAACCTTGGATGGACGGGCCGCTATTGTAGAGGAAGATTCCCTTGCTGATGGAGGTGTACCCGCCTACTACGTGGTTTTCATTAGGACTTGGAGGCCTTCACCCAGCAGCCGGCAGGGACTGGAATTGTGCCCAGGGGAGCAGCCCCAAAATCGGGGCCCAAAACCACTAATACGGGGACCCTGTTTATTTGCCGCAATTGCGATGAAATTTTGCAGCTATTAATTATGCGGGGACTGTAGGATGCGGGTGATGCTGTCCTGTAGGTTAGGATAGAGATGGTTGATAGAGCGTGTGTGAGGCGGTGCTGACGGATGGAGTAAACTTTGGTGGGCTCAACCGGGTGAAGCCTTGCTTGGCTGCATGGTATGCAGCACTGAGATTAGGTTTGCTAACCTACATCATGCAGGCATATTTTGGATACGATGCAGGTCGTAAGTTGGGTGCCTGCTGTTTGGAGATAATTTTCGGTAACTATATTAATATGGTGAAATGAGGCTTAAAGAGATGAAATTGCCGTATTACAGGGTTCGGAAATAAATTTTCAAAATAGAGAAACAGAACATTATGATGGGCGTAGAATATTCACAAAAGTTTGTGTCAGAAATATTTGATCACTACTACGCCACACATATTATAAACCTGAAAAGTTTTTCCCAACAAAAATGAAATATGATGAAAAACTTGACTTTTTCCCTGGACTTCAGTGCACGTTTTATTCGGTCATGCTGCTGCTCAGATTTTGGAACACGTTTGGAATCGTTGGTGTCCATTGCATAACATGTAAGCAATCAGTTTGTCTTGGTTATTTCCTGAGAACGTAGCTATTACGACACTGATGTAATCTTGTTTGCGATGCAGGCTTCAGGCATGTCATGAGAGATTTCTTGGGGCTTTATCCTCAGTACTGGCAATTCTCCAGTAAAGGTTTCCTGTGGCTCTCCTCGGCGGGTTTTTATTAAATCCCGGTTCCAAAAGTGTCTGTGCCATCCTTTCCTCAGCTTTATTTTTCTTGCTTCGCCTACAAATTCAATGGATAACGCTTATTTGCAAGTGAGAGCTGAATAATAAAATACTAGCATGCGCGTTTCAAAAAATTACTCAAAAATATTATTAGAAACCTGTCCACGAGAACGGACGTCATCAGTTGTTTAAAGTAATAATTTTCCATTGAAAAGTAGCGTACACATTAGTACAGATGCCTAGGAGTTCTCGCAATAAACTCGCCTGCCAGATGGCCACACCGATTTGGACAAGGTAATCATATGGATTAACTTGTCCAATTCGGTATGGCTGTGTCTCTTCAGTATCCGTATTCAAGGAAGAACAAGAAAAAATCAGTCACACACCTATCGGCATTGCTACTGCTACGGAATAAGGCTTACTTCAGGAGCATGATCAAAGACAGTTCTGTACACAATGATTTTATAATGAAGTTTACACCCTAGGCGTTTGTCCGAATCATTATGAAACACCCTGTATAAACGGCAGCACATAATCAGCATGGATGTCGGCAGAGTGAGTCCATTCGTTAGCAACGGCTGGGTACGCCACAGTTTCTTGCGAGTCCGGCGGCATCAGCTTGTCCATGCACGTGTCCCAATTAACCAGTCGGGCTGGTTTGCAATAAGTCCTCTCAGATTACACGGTATCACTGCAGTAACATCTGAGGCCGCTGGTGGCATGTATAATCACGTCATGCCACCGTAGAGAGAGAGAGAGAAAACCTTCCCCCCCCCCCCCCCCTTTTTAAATATTTTCTAGATCTCTAAAAAGGGCTCAGTTGTCTGAATCACAATGGCCCGAATTTATATTCCAACAAAAAGCACACTCCTAATGGACCTAATGCTGTAAAAGCCTGGAAGCTGAGCTGGAGGAGCAGGCAATACTGCATAAGTGCGTGGTAAATTCAGTTCCCTCGAATAAATGAGGGGAAAGAGAATTTATTTTTTCTCGTAGTTCCCTTTGAATTTACTGGTGTCGAATGGCAGCAGGTAAGAGGACTCTTTCATGGAGTTGAATCCCCCAATGGAAACAAACCAGGTGTCCGTTGTCTGGAAATCAAAATCGGATTGGCTGTAAATGAGGATCTGGTGCGCGCAACCGCAGAGCTTTTTACGCTCTTCTCTCGGAGTGAAAAGAAGCGAGACTGACACAGGAAATGGGAGAACGAGTGGAAAGAAAAGAAATAGGGAATCATCCAGGTTGCTCCCAGAAAAAAAAAGAAGGAACAAAAAAAAGGAGGAAAAGAAGAGAAGGATTTCCTCTACTCTGCCTAGAAAAGAGTCGGCGTTCCGAGCCCTGGATTTATCGGAAGGCGAAAATGAGCCCGTGTTCCTTTCCTTCTCCCACCTCTTCTTCTTCTTCCCTCGGTTCTATCTCCAAGCCAGTCCTTTTCTCTGGGCTCAAACGGGGCGGAAATAAGGTTGGGAGCCAAGTCCTGCCTCGCTTCGCCTGCTTAAATACCGACTTATCCCGGACTGATCGCGGCCTAATGAGGGAGAAAACGCTATGATAGAGTGGAGGTGGGGACCTTCCTCACTTCGCAAAGACTCTACACAATCCTTTCCGACCGCATCCGGACTCGCTCCTTGCCAACTCAATGCGACCTATCCCCAAATCTAAGCCCGGTCACAGACCCTATAGGGGAAGAGTTCATCAATAGATGGTTTTGATGTCTACTGTTTGGCAAAATCCTTCCAGGTAGTACCATATCCAGCACATTGATGGCACACTCGGACAAACAGAGGCACAGACTCGAGCCAATTCTACATATGGCTATAGTAATAACTCATATTTTTATATTTTGTACGGACCTGACACAATGCAACTCCAAACTGTCCACCAACCATGTCTGACACAACCCCAGCCAAACCCCGGGCTTATGCCGCTACAGGACTACTGCCGCTCTCAAAATAACGTCATCCTAGACAGGCAGGCAGATTCTGTATGATAAGCACTCCTTGGTGTTATCACTCCTGGAGCTGCCAACCGGAGTGTTTCACGTCCATTCAGCTGGTCAGCTGGGTGTAGTAGAGTCGATGAGGTGACTGAGCGCTCGTCACACCTGTAAGTTGATATAGTGGGCAATTCTGAGGCGAGGGGGCACGTGCCAAGTGGGGATGGAAAGGTGTAATGTCCCCTTGGGCCTATGTTGGAGCAAGCCAGCCAAGAGCAAGAGAGAGAGAGCATGGCTGGCAGGTAGGCTACAGGAAGGAGGATCCAGAGCTCGTGACTAATCCCAACTTGGAAGCACGCACCAACAAATCTCACGCCTTGTCCCTTTCTGCTCTCTAATGTACGTGCTTGCTACCGCCACTTGCAGTCTATTTTCATAGCCATTCGCTCTGTGTCCGGTGCTGCTTTACAAAGGACTATATTTAACCAGGCATTCTGCATTTTTTACGGCGTGCTGCAAATAGCGATGCGGAATTGGAATCGTGTTGGGGACGTATTTCGCTGGTTGTGTGTTATCGTAGGTCCGGGCTAGAGAATTATTAGGCAGCCAAAGTATGATCGTTTGTTGAGAGTTCCTTTATGAACAGAGTGTCATCCGATCCTGAAAACTGGATTACCAGAGCATTAATAAATTATTAATTTAAATAAGTTATTAAAACGACTCGAGGAGAATAAACATCTGAATCTCGATGTAACCATAAAACAGGTGTTGCACGATGAAATTAATAATAAACGGCTTATTAGAGTAGCCTGTTCCTAATTCCGCCATCACGCATTTTACGAGAAACCGCAGAATGTTAAGTTGTTAAAGGACTACACAACTGCTAAAAGTTAGGAAATGTTCTCAATTTGCATGTTATTTTGCATAGAAGATTCATTGGTAAGATTTGACAATGTAAAGTGCGGGAGAGAGAGAGAGAGAGAGAGAGAGAGAGAGAGAGAGAGAGAGAGAGAGTGTGTGTATGTGAAAATATTATTGATGTACAGCAGTGGTAGTTTGCCAAAATAATAACAGAATATTATAGCAGTTAGATTGTTATAGGCTACTCAAATACCCCGTTTTCATATGGCCATGTATTTATGGAGATTAAATAAAGTTATACAAGTCAACCTGCACATGCTGCATATCTGAGGGAGCATACACACAAAGGAAGTTGATACTAGGCAGCGTAATTATTTGATAATTATTAAGTCTTCATGCTGAATAAACGAGACAGAAAATGTAGAACAGTGAATGATAAAGGACATGATGATGGACATCAAATATGGGCTTGCTGGCTGGTGCTTATTGTGTGCATGAGTCTGATATAACGGTTATTATTTTCCTGGAAGGAAAACAAGCCTCCATAAGCCTGTTGATTGTCGACGACATTTTTATCCTCCAATTTTTTTTGTAAGCCTATCCTGCAGTACATTCCTCGTTTGCCTGCACAAAGTAATATTAGAGAATTAATTTGTTGTTATACCTTTCCAAAGAATAATAACGTTCGTTGCCTCTGGCAAGTCCCCCACCACATCCAAGCAGATGTAACGAGTTCTTCGATTCTTTGCCTGCAGCCTATTATGCTGGGAAGTGGGGTACTTGCATATTAAATTGTTTTCCATCTGAGTTTTTGAATGTAACAATAATCACACAATAATTATTGTAGTCGGGGTAATGGGGGTATTTAAACGGTTATGGAATATACAGTACTAAGCTGAACTGTTTATATATCATATACTGCCTGATACACAAGGCCCTTCTCTTCAACATCATTATGTAAGTAATGTTTAGTACAAAACATGAAACGTCTCAATGCGGGTAATTTTCTCATAGCAATCACTTCATCATGCCTAAGTGACACTAACGAGTTAGAATTGTGACATCAAAAAAACATGAAACACTCGTCTCAGACTACCAACAACAGCCTTATTCATTTCGCTTTGTTGCCGGAGTATTACCTGGGGGTATTTTCGGGCGTATAATTTACAGTATCTGCTGCTAATCCACAGAAATGACATTATTCATGTAGACTTTGCATTAGAAATCCCATGTCCTCGTGTGATGCTATAACGCACGCAGGCTGTAGGTAATGTAGAGGCAAACAAACCAGGTAACTTTGAATCTGGACTGCGTGATAGGCATGCTCAAGGACATGTTTGCTATGAATCTAGCTTTCAACAATTATTTAAAAAAGGACCACTTATAAACCTTTGTGCAATGTTAATATAATCTGCCAAATATTTTAACTGAAATCACGTAACATTATTTTCTATTAACGTTTTAGTGCACTGGTTATTGAAAATTAATGTTTCCTAGAATATACAGTAGCTATGGCACAATTTGCTAATTAAGCGAGAATATAAACTTATCTAGCTGCAAAATTGAGTACTCCTGGGTCAGATAAGTTAATAAAATGGAAAAGTCTTAAAGTTCGCAATACGATTATGACTTAACATACCCCACTAAATTGCACATCATATCATATAGGAAATGGTGCAGTAGAACCCTGCATTACTCCAAATAAACTTAATTAATTATGACTAAGGCACAATAATCTTGCAACGTGTCCTCACAATAACAATAACCGCACGGTGCACAACTGCGGTCTGCGTATACAGTATACGACATGTCTTTGAGCGAGGTTACACAAAGCAGAGCTCGCTCTGTTTGTTCTATGATATTCTTGCAAATTAACCATTTGCATAGGTGCAGGTACTTGGAAATAGCAGGAGTTGACCACGTCAGGCATAACTTGACTATTTCAATATCATAATATATCGTTGCATAATTTTCCGCATTTTATGGGGTGGTGTAGTGGTATCGCCACAGTCTTCCACCTCTAAGGTCTCGAGTTTGATCCCCGGATCGGACAAAGGATACTTATGTGGATAGAGTTTCGATAGGTTTTCTCTGTGTGCGTGGGTTTTCTCGGGGCTCTCCCGTTTCCTCCCACTATCAAAATCCATCACAGCACATGCAATGATTGAAGTCGGTCAATTAAAAGATGATTCTGTAAAAAGCCCAAGAAGGCTTATCACAAGGTATCCATTATTATTATTATTATTATTATTATTATTATTATTATTATTATTATTATTATTATTATTATTATTATTATTATTATTATTATTATTATTATTATCCGCATTTGTAGAAGAAAAACACATTAATAATTGAAACCATTCAGTTGATGCCACGTCCCAACTGCATGGTTGAGCATGCTCCCATTTAGTTATACTGAATGTCATTCCACAAGGGAAGTATTTGGCAATGTGACCAGAATATACTGTCACACTACATTTAGCCTCCTCTTACTTCCAGGTAAGCAAGATCTCATCGGCAGTAATCCACCAGAATTTACATTCCACTCGGGAGAGCCTTTTCATCAGCTATCCCTGCAGTACTACAGTAGGTGGTCCTTTTTTTGTTCCTTGCCAGCACCTTGTTAGCTGGCCTAGAAGCCGAGAGAAAAGAGACCTGGCTGGAGTCCCTGCACACCTTCTGGGACCTCTTTTCACGTTTGCCACTGAGAACCGAGAAAAATTGGGGGCTCCAAATGAGCTTAGTTACTTTTTGACCCGCCCGTGTCGTCCGACCCCCNCCCCCCCCCCCCCCGTGTTTTTTACGAGCTCAAGATTAATTAAATTGATTAGGGGAGGGCCATGACTCCCTCCATAAGCTTTTTTGCACCCCACTCCTCCCCCGATTTTTTTCTTCCCCTTATACCATGACAGCTTGCAGTGTAAGAATTATTCCTGCGAAAATGCGACGCTCCTCAAGTGGTTTCCAGTCTTAAATCTGGTTTTTTGCGCAAATCACATATAATAATATTGCCATAGTATGCACAATACCGTACAAGTCGATTTTTTTCTCAGAATCGTTAGGTGACTCATCACCAACGTGAATGTAGTAGGCTACTACATTTTCCCTGAGAGAGGCAGAAGTGTGCACTACCTGGTAGTGGCATTTTATACTACGTCCGCGAGGAGTGTTGCCAATATTAAATGAGCAACTGGTTCTCTAGCATGCTAATTACTAACTACCTCGCCATTTTCCTGAACACGACAAGCGACCAAAATTTTATTGAACCGATGATTTATTTTGTGTTCCGAGCTTCCGACTCCTATTCATGCCACACAGTTTAAGAACCGCTGATTAATCTAGCTGCAGCTATGGGACACCTTTATCCCCCTTCCCCCAACTGCATGGTATCAACGCCATCTCGTGAATGAGCTGAGTTGGTCGCTCTTCCCCTTTCCTTCCTGCCTTCCTTTCTCTTTTCCTGGATTCAGTCCATTGGGCCCGATTTATGGCACTGGTGCATCCGGCTCCTAGGGCTATATACGAACATCCTGGGCGTTGTCCCGCTTTTACCCCCGTGCTTCAACCGTCGTCGGATCGGGTTCGATGACCCAACTGTGCCGAGTCACACACAGCTCGGACCATTAGTTATACCACTCGATGAAAATTGATAATTTCTCGGCTGCTGAGCCCCCCCTCTCACGCAATCCATCTTGGGAGGACTATAATCCTCCGCTTGAAACTGATCCAAGCAGAGAAGCTGCTGGAGTCCCCCCCCCATCCTTCTTGCAAAGTCTGCAAAAACATGGATAATCACAGCGAGGATGATCCGAGTGGTGTGGCGGATAACAAGCTTATTACATCCGCTGGAAATGTGGCAAAAGGGACCGGCCTTATTATTGGTATTAGTATGATTGGATCTATCCCTGGGGCCGTGTGGCAGTAGGGCTCTTTTGAATCGTGGCTCTTACCGGTGCTTGTGCACCCCCTAGGAACTTAATTGGGGATTAATTTTAATTACACGGCCCACTCTGCAAATGACTTCGATTTTGCTATAAACACTGCGGGAAGCCTAGATGCGCCTGATTTGAGCCAGATATAAGCCAGGGCTGGTCCCTTGTCGAGCTCCCCGCTTCACATTTGCCAACTTTTAGATCAGTTCACTCTTTTTGCGCTAATGCCTGGCTTAGTCCATGCGTTTCTATAGCCGGCATACTGTGGCAGGACGGGCGGGTGGGTTTAGCGCAGTGTAGCACACCTTTTATTTTTTGTAATCACAGTGATATTAGTAGAGAAAGTGTGCCGTTCCAGCGAATAACAGGTGCGCGGAGGGACCTTTGCTGTGTGCAATGCGTAATGGAGCTGAACCCAGACCACCACCAGCGTCCCTCCTGGGCCAATGGGCCCATTTTGTTTGGTGGACCACACTTCGGATTAGTCATTTTTGGGGGGGTCTGCGTGTGTCCTCTCCTGAGCCATAAGCAGGAATGTGGTACCCTCGAGCAATGTATTGGTATTACAGTTATTTTCTACTCTCACTTAAATCTATAGCAGCTCACACACTTGAGCGGTCAAATTCGACTCTTCGTATTGTCGAGTCAGTGGAATGCGCCTTCCGTCTGTAGCAGCAAAGAAACCCAATAACGTCTTGTCATGCATTTGATGGAATTTCTTCACGCTTCGGATCTGAGTGAATATTGGTCCTTCTCTGTGAAACAGGCAAGTGAGATCAGAAATAGTGCACAGCGTAATATACTGCCTTTTGCCTCTGTGAAGCCATCAGTTGGTTATAATTAGTCTGCAGTACTAATAAATTTCAACCATATAATATTTGAACACAGTTTCTTAGAATGAAAGCAGGAAGTCAATATGCCATCGCTGTCGGCTTAGATCGATTTGCTTGCAGATTTAAAAGTGCAGTGCTTGTTGCTACAGCCTACCTGTAAAGACCTGATTCGGTTTTTACCGTGTATGGTTGGGAAGACTTTTCGATTCCACTCGCGTATTGTTCTCGTTTTTTCTCTCTCTATCACCGTCTCTCTCTCTTTGCCCTCATCCCCCCCAAAAATATCAGTGGTTAGATGCGCTGGAAGGAGATGGAAGAAAAGTGTTGGAAGGCTGGAGGGGGCAAAAATCGGGTCGCGAGTGGAGAAGTTGGCAAGGGGAATTTGCGTCGAGAGACTCGTTTCCCGCGGCGCCACTTTCGCCTCCTTTATTGGACAGCCTCCCCTTGCACTTTCCCAACCTTACTCAACCCCCACCAAAGTACGGTAACTTTCACTGAAAATGCTAAGAGGCTTCGGGGGATGGGGGTTGAGCGGTTGGTTGCTCTAAGATTCAGCTGGCCTTTGCCGGATTTTCCGCTAAGGAGGCACCAACAGGATATAGGGTCCGGGACCCATCTGGAGGGCACGCCGGTGGAATTGGGCGAACCTGGGAGGAAAAAGGGGGAGAGAGTAATCTGGGAAAGTTTCTTTATATCCAGCCCAGTTACTTCTTTCGGAGGTCGATGGATTCCGTAATATGTTGAACGTGCTTGGTGCCGATGAAGAGAGCTCGAACTAGGGCAGTGTCTTACATTTTATGTTGAATTCCTCTGAAGCCAGCGACGACAACAACAACAACAACAACAATAAACAACAACAATAATAATAATAATAGTAATAATAATAATAATAATAATAATAATAATAATAATAATAATAATAATATCATTGCAGTGACGTAGCGCAGATATGTGCATGCCTAACCGATTTTAAGATATTAGTTTTACTGCTTATGTGCTAATTATTCGGAAACTCGCTATATTATTTCGTGTGCAAAAGTACCGGTACCGTATGTTTGCGTGTTAGCAAGATGAAAATGGAGCCCATTTTAAAGCCCGGTTTTTACTGTAGCATCATTTATCAAGAGCATGACAATAAACCTCTAGCATCGGTAATTGCCAATTACAGCGTAAATAAATCGTCGGGGTCACTAACTCCGTCGTAATTATTTTCGCCACAAAGTATGGTCAGCACACAGGTGTATTAATAACAGGTCGGGCTTGCTTAATTACCGCCAGAGGTGTATCGACACCAATAGAAAGTATAGGGCTTGCAATATATTATTGACAATTTTAATCCCACAGTCGAAAAATGTACAGTGTGTAAGTAATTGCTTACATTATTTAAAATGCAAAAATGCATAATTTTATAGTAGTTACCTCATTAAATCTGGCTTGAAGGTAAAGTTCATCCTGTGCATCAGGCAACTCAGGCGCCTCTCTTGTTCAACGTAAAGCGTGGATATGAGGGGCGCCTTTTTAAAAAACGTGTTTTAAAAACACATTTGCGGTGACATGGTGGCCAGTAAATAGCGGGCATATTTGTCGCAACTCCAGTTACATCATATTGACATTACGTGAACTCTCTGGCCACGATTACATGGGACATTTCTGAAACCGGAGTGCTATAATTACGTTACAGCGTGATGAGGGCAGTGCAGTGTATACAGAGCGGTCATCTAATGGCCACTTTTCAACCTACCCTGGGAATTTAAAAATAAAAATAAAAGGTTGGGCCGTTTCATACGGCTATAGGTTGGTATGTTGTTAAAATAAAGTCAGCTTTATTCAATCGTGAAATTGATTTTAATTACTTTTATTTTTAAGGGTAGAGATTGATTTAGTGGAATTTCCGGCTGTGCTTTCACTTCGGGAGACGCCTCGCCTCACTTTTACCTACTTTCCTAGGCTTGTATCTGCTGAAAGATACGCTTGTATCCGCTGATGATAGGCGTGTATCCGCTGAAGGATATGAGTGTATCCACCTGGTAGGAAAGTTAGGTCATGCGGTTTATTGTTGGTACAGCCTACCCCTACCCCTGCCAAATTGGGTCAGCCGATATGAAAGTCCTCCGAATTCCCATGCTTATAAATGTCTTTGTTTCACGTTTAGGTGGCATTTTCCTCGGATGCTTCATAGTTGCACAATCACATACCGCTGCTCAGTATCTGCGCGCATACTTCGTTGGTTTATCCTCGCATAAAGGGAATAAATCCCCCATTGATATAGCAGCGAATCGCGTAATGTCATTGCTCACCGAAGGATTCTTTTCTCCAGGGTGCATACACTAGGCAGGGTTTTTTCAGTGTCGGATTTTCCCTGAGGGGATTGCCTCCCCCTCAGGCCTTCCCAAGACAAAAGACTAGGTAGCGCCATAACACGGGAGGGGAGGAAGGGGGAAGGAGGGGGGGGGGGACTGGCTTCCGGAAGACGCCCCGCTCGCTCTTTGCACGGGATTCGCAGACCTGCAGCGTAAAGGGAAATTAAGGCTATTTCTCTTCCCCAAGTCCGGAACCATAACAATAGGAACCCGCAGCGTCATTGTCACCTGAGCCAGAATTTGGGGGATTAAAAACGACCCCCAGTTTTTTTTGTGGGGTATACTTGCTTAGGGCGAATTCTCTCGCCGGCTGGAATCCGGGTATTACGTGGGATGGTACAGTACTCTAGATTCATTGAGGAGTAATTATTGCGAGGAAGTCTAAGAATGGAGGAGGTCAAAGCGCCAAGAGACTCCTTTGAAGGCCGGAACATGTTTGTCCGGTGGATACCCGGTCCGGAATTCAAAGGAAAGTTACGACTGAGCAAACCTGCCTCCGGAGCTTCTCCGCCTTAATTAAATACTTGAGTGGCAAGGGGGAGAAAGGCATGGATGGGATTTTGAAGAGAACCCACAATAATTGAAATGGGAATGTCTTAGAACTTTCATCTCTCTCGGGTTCTTTTTTTTCCTTCTCTCTTTCTTGCTCTGGCTGGCAAGTTATGAATGTAATCAAGTTTTTGCCAAGTAGAGCGTAAGAAATGACGATGGATTGAGATTGCATACGGTTTTAATGCGCCGAACCCGGCCGAACCTGTCTGATTGTCTGTTAGAGGCACCTCTATGGGCTCTGTAGGTGTGCTTGAAATTTGTGACAAAATTAGGCAATTTTTTCTCATGTTTGCTATAGAGGACGGTGACTATGCCAACAGTGGAGGTTGGAGAAAAGGTGGCTAAGTGTGATATGTTATGTTAAATACCTCTGTACCAACATAACAAAATAAACAATTCGAGCAATATTTTTCTCACAGAAATAACATGTGAAAGCCGAAAAATCGATGTATTGTGTGACTGTTACAAACGGCTATAAATTGAAAAATACATTACCCTGTGAAAACATTGAATATTTAATTGCCCTGAATATGACTGCTACACACTCAGCAATGTGGTAGTTTACAAAAACCGACACGTCTGTCATACGTGAACTGGAGGTAATAATATTATTGTGTTCTGTGGTAATGTTACAAGCTGAGTTGGTAAAAATGGAATGTCAGTTCCCCATAAATACCATTGCATAAATTCATGTCATCGTGACTTGCCGGAAGTAGGGCAATCACAACCTGGTAATCGTGATACCGCTGATTCCAAATTGCCAACGATAGCCGCGCCGAGTTCAGAAAGCCATCATCGGATATTCTAATACGTTGAGTTTCGCTGAAGTTCCTGCTGTGCTCGTAAATTACATTTTGGACAAGCCAACGTGGTTGTTTTCTCTTCCCCCGTAGCACCCTCCGTCTTCCCATGTAAACAGGCCTGCAGACAGTGTGGTCTGCTCATGCACATGATGCGTAGGTGGAACGAATGGTCTCCTCAAACACATAGGCTTCACTAATATGTGCATTCAGTGCATAACCGCCCTTCCCCATCCCCAAGTAAGCAAAGGCAGTTCAATGCTCTCGTTACAGGCACGAAGATGAATCGAGAATTTGAGAAAGGAAAGAATGGTAACACGGAATTTTTACTGATTAATTCTAAGGAAAATCAGTCGCTTTATTATACCATACAGATTAAAGAGAGGTCTACATTGTGCCATTTTGTGGTATAGCAAAAAATTCATGCAAATGAAAATATCTACATGTAATTATTTTATGGTGACCAGGTATGTGACTGTAGACCAATCATTATGACAAATATTCTAATAAATGCTAATAAAAGTATTCAAAAAATGTGTATCAGATGTTTTATCGTCGTCCACAATTTTCTGGCAGTATTAGTTCAATATTTGTTTTTATCTCGAGAAGTCTTGAGAAGTCGGAAAGGGAGTGCCTAGCCCTTTCAAGAATCTCCTTCCTGGTGCTCGTGAATTATTCCCTAGTTTTGCAGCATATTAAAAGTTATATGTGCCATAACTGCTAAGGGGAAAAAAATTTGTGCAAGCAGTTGATAACAGCAGTGGCACTGCTTCTAGACAGCCCCGGTGTAATTTTATTTGGGAGCAGCATCAGGAAGCTTCCTGCAGCCTCCTATTTATTGGAGTCTCTAAGTTGGTCCCCCAGCGCCATCGTTTCTATCCAGTTTCCCGGCCGTCCGACAGATAATTTGCTTTTCAAACTGTTCTCCGGAGCTTGAAAGCTGTGCCGAATGCCCGCCCAAAAACCAATAAATGCGAATTGAGATGGGTAGCAGAGATAAAAAGCGAGACTCAGGTGCAGATCTATTCCAGGGGAGTTACGCACCAGTTTAGAACCTTTCCGAGTATTTTTTTTTTCAACAGATGGAAAGCCTAGGGAAGCAATCGGGCAACACGGGACGGAGACCTTCAAGGATCCCAATTTCCGACCGGGGAAATTGCTTTCTGTCCTACCAACAAAATGCAATGAGTCAAGAGTTTGGGAGGGGAAAATCAGCTGCGCTGCTTCTCTGTTCGGCTGCAACGGAAGCACCAAAAACTGGCTTCTCTAAACTTTTCGGACAGGAAGGGAAGATGACAACTGCATGCAACTCTTGTGGCTACCGGAACCATGTCTCGTACATTATTTTGTGAGGTTTGGGGAAATGGAGATACTGCATTGCTACAGTGGATTGCGACTAGCTGGAGCTATAGGAATTGACAATTTTATAGATGAACTCAGACAGGTTTCCTGGTGTATGCCTGAAGCTACTGAAGGTTGGAAGCATTTCTGAAGGTTGAAAGCATTTCTGTTCAGATACCTCGGTTCAATTTCAAAGGTTTCGTTGCTATTTGTGCTATGAACCGCAAAAAGATTGTCGTACTGTCATAGGGGTGACTTCTTCTCCCGCAAGGAGCGCTGCCAGTACTGTACATATGGAAGCGCAATAGGAACATTTTAACAAAGAATTGATTGTTTATATGCTCTAAAGTTATTTCACTTTACTGGAATGAATTCACAGACATTTTCTACGTATAGTCTTCAACATTACGAGCAGGCTCGAGGTTCGCTATGCAGGTTATTATTTTGAACTTTGCAGGGGCTCCATCTGTTGTTCAGATTGTCCGCCTCACAACTGCCGTCACACATTTGGGGGAATGTGTCTGCCGTTATTTATATGCAGGTTTGTTGACAAATGGAGCGGCTGTTTTGGTTTTCCATACGAAATGTGGGAGACCTTATTTTAAATCACACTCATGGGAATGTTTCCGAGAGAAGACCAGAAAATTTCTACACGTGCACTGAATTTAACATGGGACAGAATGGGAAGAAACGACGGACGTTTTTTTTTCTATTTCTTTCTCTCCTGCCTTTCACTTTTCTTCTTTGTCATTCCCTCTCTCTGGGACCTTCCCACACGCACCATTTCCCTTCCTTTCCCCTCTTCTCTCATGGGAGGTGGCGGTACGCTGGGATAAGGAACGTTGAAACTTCATTTTCAGAAGAAAAAAAAAACGCGAGCAGTTAAAAGTTTAAGCATCAACCAGGTCCTATGTAATTCGAGAGAGTTTGGAGAAAATTCTGCAGGGGTATTGTGACGCCATCTTGGAGAACGTTGAAGAATGGCAAAGTAGTGGGGACCCAGCAAAAAGTGGTCGCAAAAGGTGACCCTGATCAGACCGACCTATTTTTCTGTCAGAATTTGACAATCAGAAAGGCCACTGCATTGCAGGTCTTCATTGCAGGACAAGTGAGGCATAAGTCATAAGGACACAGTGCAGAGTAATATCTTATTACGTCAGTAATGCGTGGTGTTAAGACTGTGAATTCTGATTAGTTTGGTGTGCTAATATATCGTGAAATTGTAGCAGTTTGCAGGGATTCACTGAATCACCCTGCACACGCAAGCTTCCTTACACGTAATTTTTCCCCGCTGGTGTTTTATGAGCGCCGGTTGTGTCCGGTCCCAGGCTCACAGTGGCCATTATGCCGTGCAAGTAATTAATTCTAAAAATTTTGCCTTAGTTTAATACAGTAGCTTTATGCCTCTGCATTATTAGTGCAGCACCAACCTCGCTCCTCTTTTGCCAGCAGAAAAAGAAAACTCCTCCGTCATAGTTATGCACGGCCGAAGCTTTGATAATGATAAAAAGAGCGCTGGAAATCTCAGACTGCTTGGCTGTATTTGCTCAAAGAGATTTTTTTTTTCCCTTCCCTCAAGTCTGGCGAGAGACAAACGGGCAGTTTGTGATTAGAATAAAAGTGGTCCAAACGTCGCGTTTCCATTTGGAAAGCTCTTGTACTACAAGCGCTCATTTGCATGCCGTTCTTTATTTCTATATTTGCAATTACAATGAGATGGATGAAACAGAAATTGCCTCGCGAGTTGATTTTTTTTCTTCTCCTCCTTCGCTTCTTTCTTTTCCTTTTTTTCTTCCTCTTGGCTCCAGTCTCCGGTTCATTATTCGGCTCATTTCATGCATGACAAGAGTCTCCGAAAGTTTGCCAGCATCAGCTCACGCGCAAGATTGGCGAGCCGGTCACATTTTTCGACTCTCCAATAGGTGAGTTAATGCCCCGGGGAATGAGCAACCCCCC
>KZ538494.1:167495-196438 GCA_000934665.2 Catajapyx aquilonaris | reverse complement strand
ACCCCCCCCCCCCCCCCCTACGTACCCCCCACCTCCCCTCAAACCTTCTCCAGCCTCGACTTTATTCTACGCCCACACCCAATTTGAGTCCTGAATACGTCTTCGTCCCAGACTGTGCGCGCTCTATTACCGCGGGTTGCATCCAGACATGCCGGACTACGTAATGTGGTCAGGCCACTTCATCAATATGCATCCGAGTCAATTGCCGACACTGAATCACGATGACTTCGGGGGAGGCTTACGTATTCAACACTGATCATAATCTGGTCTCGCAGCTGGGATTCTTACACCCTGCCTGCTGCCTTCTGAGGGAGAATAAGATGCTGTCGGGGGTAGTTACTATATCTTCTTTGCCGCAGTCTCGGGGGCCATCTTTTTTGAAGGCGGTTAAACTGTTGGGGGGTGTTGAGCTGTTGGGAGGAGCTGCGAGGCTGTAGTTTTGGGGAAGAATTTGCTCCTGAATTAGGTGAGGCAATAAGTGAGGCCGTAGCTTTGCACGGTAGCCCTAAACTTCATGGGCTTGCCAGGTTACAGTGTGTGCTGTAAATAATAATTAGAAAAATTCGACGATGAAATTTTTTATTTGGAGTGATGTTTAGCAACTGTCCTTTTCAATGGCATTCCAAACTGCTGGTAAAAACTTGTGGTCCTCTTCTCGTTTTTATGTGATCAAGTGAATTTCTGGTGGCAATGTACAGTACTTACAGTCATAAAAGAAGCATCGGCCAATCAGCCCTCTAGCATGGATAAAGTTAAGGAAAAAATTAAACTGTTTGACCTTACTCGAGTGCTTTTGGAGGCATACGAGCATGCACTGTAGTATAGCCTACAACATGAATTCTCATTGATGAAACCTTTATTATCACTCCAAAAGCAGTAGGATACTCATTTGCTGCACTACATTCCGTTACTTCAGGCTTGGATGCTCCAACTATCTAGATGGCGACCACGTAGAGCATTCTATGTATTCCACGTTGCTAACATTTCTGGGCTGCAGTGCCTTGTATGAAGTGCAATATAGCAAGGTTTGGACAAGCGAGAGCATAAATTACTGGGGCCCCCGGTATTTGAGAGAGTGTATTAAAGAAGGGATAATGAAGAAGGCAAAGGAGATTATCCTGGAAGGAACGAGCAGATATCTCAGTCCTAACAAGTATGGGGAGGCAGGGTGGTGGGGGACGGAGGATGGAGGGGGGTGAGGCTTGCATTGTTGCATTTTGATGAAAAGAGGGCGCGCCTTCCATTAAAACGCGCGCTTGGCTCATGCAAAATGAAGGCGAGGACGTGTGCTCTTTGGGCCTTTAATTAAGCGCTGCTGGCAAGGACTCAACTAAAGCCTCGTCGCGGCCGGTGCACTATTCTACTTGGCAACGGAGGCGGGCTTAAACTTGGTTTATCCTCCCCAATTGGCTTTGCATGCCAGCCAACAAATTACAAGTAAAAGGTATCGTGTCAAACCAAGATGCACGAAGAGATAATGTCTGCCCATTTAATCATACCTTTTTCTGGCACTCATGACGCGTCGTCCGATGGAAATTATGGAAGGAAATTGCCGGGGACCAATATTTATTTATGGACATAGACATTATAATGCGAGTCTCTGCTCTCTTATTGCAAACATGCCGCCTTTGAATAGTGTTTTTATCTGAGCCATCCAAAAATGTGGTAGGGCAAATACGAGTTGGGTGTAGCGTGCCTTGATTTATGAAGGATAATGTATGTTTAGCAGTTAGGGATGCTTTCTCATAAGTTAGTAGTGACTGTGTATTGTGCTATGTCAAATAACGTGTTGGACATGGCCCAGCACAGAAAGCCTTTATAGCGTGTTCATAATGGTTGTATGGCTCCAGGATACCAATATTTTTGACAGCAATACTGCAGGAAGAAAGGTTGAGATGTGGTCGAGATTCTACTCATAACGTAGGGGACCTGTCATATACAGTATAGCTATGACACCACTTGGTCTGAGAGCTAGTTAAAATCCCTGCAGGCCTATGTGGGAACTCCACGACATAACTGGGACTTGGTAGCGACGAATTTAATTCTCGGAATGACCTTATTAAAAGTCAAATTGATTTTTTTCCAAGTTGGCACTAATCCTTGAAAACGACAACGTCACCGGCCCTTTACTGCCACGAGCTATTTTGAATTAATGACATTCATTTTTTTATGATTTTTGGAACAGCTAAAGAGTAATAGCCTACATGGCTGGGCTCCCCGTCCTGATACATTATACTCTCATAAATCCTCATATTATGCAGGCTTGTTTGCATTAAAATCATTTTTCCCACGAGTTTTCATTGGTGGGAACAAATGTGCAAATAATGAACCGTCGATAGCATATAGCTATATACCATCATGCACAGTCTTCTGCAGTGCGAGGAAAGTCCAGTTTTCAATAACTAGCAAATGACACAAGCAACACAAGTAATTATTGCAAATTCATGTTGCTTAAGAGTGTAATTATATCATTTTGAATAATGTCATTGTATAACAATTCAGACAGTGTTTGCCCGCGTTAAATTTTTATGAGAAAACGTGAATGCTTTAATACTTCTTACTGCATGCTACATTTTAGTGACCTTTAGTGTGATGAAGAGTGGATGGGGAACTTTAGCAGTTAATCTTTTTATTTTCATTTGTGCTCTGATTGTACTGTACAGTGCTTAGTACATTGCAATCGCTTTTTATTTGAGCTTAGAGCGTCAAATGTGAGCTACTTCATTCTCAAAATTTTAATTAGAGGAGACGCGATCTACAGTACTTAAGCGTCTTCGTAATTAGGGTGGGCGAGTTTCCAAATAAGTTACGGCGTTCACGAGTCCCATTCCGATTTTAGAAAAGGGATACTGTACTCGCATTGATGATCAGTTTGCGCAACACCTGCAGTAATGGTCCCCCTTTGTGCCAACAGTTTGTCATGTTGGTATAGTGACACCAAAAGCTGTTCTCGCTGTATTTATTTTTCCTTCAATTGCTAATTGGTTTGTCCAACGACATTCGGGAATTGAAGAAATGAATTATACAGTACTATATACCCTGCGCAGTACTCCAGTCTTTGTCAGCGTAGTCCGTCTGGCAAAAACAAATCATCAGGACAATGAACGGAGCCATTATGTCCTAATTGGGCCCTGTACACTGAAGGGAAATGAAAAGTTTTTGTTTGGTACTGTGGGCTGAGCCCCAGTATTAATGCACGTTCATCATGCTCTTTACTGAAGCTGAGGACTGCAAATTAAATGCTGCCATCTTCATCATGCAGCCTATAGCGTCAGCAGCGGGTAAAAATATTACTGTAGAAATTGAAAACCGATGATTGTAACTTAAAGGTAACTTTATCTTTGACGCTGCATATGGTACAATTTCATTCTCGATTTATGTCGCGGTAATATAGTGATTGTTATGCGATTTCTGATATGGCATGGAACATTTACTAAACAGTAAGTCCATATTAATCAGATTCCTTTTCCACTTTAAGTTTATAGCATATAACCCGTCCTGGAATGCAACATCCTGCTGAATATGTTAACTGGGTTGTAATGTGCACAAAGGGAACCTTCATGTCTTTCAGTAACCCTAGCTGAGTTTACTGCTTGAAAGAAAGTATAAATAAGTCAAGAGGGGAGGAGTATATGACACACTAACTTGACTAGACTGGCGAAGAGAGGGGAAAAAAATTGCAAAAAAGGGAGAGCAGGACGGGGGAGGGGAGGGAAGGAGGATGGTCTGGGAGGGAGGGTTTAATCGCTAGGTTTATCCCGGCGCTGCTCTGGGGCACAGAGCAAATTTGCACAGCCGGCGAAAGGAAACAGGGGCTAATTTGGTTAGCAATCACGCTTTGATAACTGGGCGCAACTGGCAGTGAAACCCGGGCACATTTGCACGCTCCCTCACTATCTACCTGCCTTCAGGGAAGAAAAACTGCTTGACATTGTGGGACACTTTCTTTGTCCTTTCTGATTGCGTCTCTTTATCCTCTGTGGCTTGCCTGAAGGAAACCAAGAAAGATGCTCAGACTTAGTTTAGGCCGACTCTACTCGTTATGTGCAACGTGTATGGTTGGTTAAAAATATAAAAAAAAACTTTTGTTGATTTTTGCTTGTCAAACACAGAGAAGAGTTGCAAGTACGTGTATGACAAGCTAGTTCACCACATTGCCTTGACAAGTTTGTTTTTTCTGAACAGCGTGTCCTTCAGTCCATATGTTTTTCTAACACAAGTGCTTGTTAAGAGCACTCGTGGGCTTAACTCGCGACGTCAACATGGTCAATATGACCATTTCAATCAACAGGTCGATTGAGGTGAATGTGCAAATATGGTTACGCGAATATGTGTGCTGGGCCTATATGATCCTTTACGAGTAGTCTGTATTGTTTAAAGATCATTAAATATGTAAGGATAATGGATTAGATTTTTTTGCTAAACTCTTAAATGAGGGCGTATCGGTGCGTTGATAAATTACACATATAGGCCTACTCGAGGAAAAAGTTTGATTTTGATGACAGTTCTAAAAATGCAAGACACGAAAGTGTCTCAATCAGAAATATCTCAATTGCACCCTTGTTTTTTAAGGGAAGGGCAATAATAATGAAGGCCCCTATGTACTAAACATGCAAAATAGGATATTAAATCGGGTCATTTATTTTACAACTCGTGTCTGCTTAATGATGTGATAGCATGATTCCAATTTTTCTTGGACAATTCACTAGCTATAAACAGTCTGATAGCATTCATCTGACGAGTGTAACGAGCGATTCAAGTCATAGAAATGGTAACGTCTTTAATACTGATGAGAGACAGTTACTATAGCAAATGAGAGGATGCTAAGTGAGATACAGGCAATGATATAAGCCTCAGTTGAAAAAAGTGAATCATGTAACAACAATTTAGAAATGTTATGCAAATTGACAGACAATGTCACGTAGATTTAAGTACGTACCGTACAATGTACCCTATTCATTCAATATCAATTGTTGGTTATATTATTAATATAAAGAATTAAAAAATGAGGCTCCAACCACTTGCACTCGTTCGGGGTTAACTATTGATCAAGCACTCCCAGGCTTAGCCCTATAACAACAGGAGTAGATGTGACGTTTCTGCTAAATTAACCTGCTCACATAATAATTTGATCCACATCCAGGGCTTGTCCACTAGGTGTCCCCCTCCTGATTAGATAGGTAATTTAAAAAAATCTGGACCAGACGTCAATCAACGAGGGCAGATTTTCATGTGGTCAGGCTAATATTCCTGCTCGGACATGATTGATTTGGCAGTTTGAAATGGAGCTTTTCACCTCGTATTCCACGCTGCTGAAAATACGCCATTTTACCCCCCATCTAAATTTGAGCGCGGCTCACATCCTCTCTCTCTTATTATGAATTTTGGGCAGTTTAACACGGAACTGTCCATTACAGCTGAAAATACTTGACACGTGTGCCCATGAAGTAAAGGTATTAATAAAATGTTTCGTGCCTTTCGGCAAAATTAAAGTATCCCCTTCAACGTCTTGACGTGCCCAGATTGACACTTTGAGGTGACAATAACGATCACATTGAGTTCCATTCGATGAACAGATGGCGTGAAAAACAACTGTCCTTAATAAACCAGATTGCGTGGCCAACAGTCACACTTCTTTTCCCCCCCAACTCCCTCGGTCCTTCCGTACATTTCACGTGTGTGGGCGGTGATTGGGGAGGAAATGTATGAGAGATGTGGAGAGGGAATATAAAGGGATGAAGGAAAGGCCGGCAAAAACCCCATGTGAAATTTTAATAGCGCAGTGAAGTCGAAATTTAGTGGGTACTTAATATGACACAATCATAAAAGCTAGCGGGGAAAAGTTACCTAAGATCATGACGAGAGATATAATTACGTGCAGTATTTCTAGCCGACCCCCCATTTTTTTGTACCTGGTACTTTTTACACGTCACTGCTATCTTATTGGAAATCCGTACTTAATGTTCTTTCTTAGCGAACTTATAGAATAACTGTCATAAATCACAGCTTACGATACATTACTCTCTCTTACTGATTTTCTTTTTTTATATATATTTAACTGATATTTTTTGCTAGATTTAGGACATTTTTTTCAATTATAAACAGTTCATCCTGACTTTCGAGGGCTTCCCATGTGGCCCGCTTGCACAATAGGAAGCCTAACACACAGGGGCAAAATTACACAGTACTGTATACAGTATTTGTGTCACGTGCAATGTAACGCACTTGCTGCTTACGTGTGCGTGTGTTTGGAAGGAAGGGGGTGCTCTTGAGTGTGCAGTATTTATAAAATCAATTTGTCAGAGCGGCCGGATTGTGAATAATGATCCCACCCACTCCCTTCAACTCTCAACCTGCTCTTTTTCAATGTTCATTTTGAAAGGAGGCGGGCTGGCCTATGATAGATTGCCCCCTTTTTATACTTCACATCAACAACAGAGGGAACAAATAATGCAGCCCCTTTTGCAAGCCAAACTATAACATCACGTCGGGGACACTGCCGTCAACTCGGCGCAAATTTTTCACTCGGTGATTTTTCGCAGTTGATTCTGACAAGTTGTGTAAGTGGGAATTATACTGGTCTTTGGCTTATGTGTCAGGCCATTGACGCCGATACTTGTGGCATCTAAAGAAAACCTTTTGGTCATGTCTGGTCATACTAAATGGAATCAGATTGACTGTGCATGTTAATTTTTTAGTTGATAATCACTATGTAATATTAGACAGACTGCGTAAGTATTCACTTCACAAAAATTGCAATCATACTTACAGATTCATGCTAAAAATGTAACACGATATAGGATTCACAAAAACATTCCACATGCTATACGGTGACTTGGCAATTTTGCAATTTTACTAACAATCAGATACGAATCATAGAAGTGTCATTCATGTTGGAAAATCTGAATGATATGCTCTGGGGTTCCAGGACTAAATTCGTTAGTTTGCAGATGACTCTATTGTACAAATTAACTCATCCGGAAGCAGGAGTAAGTTGTTCTCAAGCCACTGGAGGGTTCTGTGTTGAAAACGATACTGTAATTGACACTGTGTAATGGGCCTTTCAGGATGTGTTGTATTTTGATTGAATGTAGCCCTAGTTCTAGTGAAAGATTGAGTCACTGCACATTGCATTTGATCTTTTATGCATCAAAGGTTTGGTGGTGCATAATTAGTGCCAAAAAGAAACGAGCTATTTCTGGCCCTAGAAGTATTATTGCCGTGTTTTTCTACCGCAAAGCAATGCAGCTTTGGTGAATTTTTTATAGGCTTGAACCTAGTATTACTTCATCAATTTCATTGCAATTCAAACTGATGTATTATTACACTTACGGTTATTGCTCTATTTGAAACTAGTCTGTAAATATTCACCTTCACCCCATCAGTTTTCATGACTGTGCTTATTTTGCCTCCAGTTTTGTGCAGCCAGCTTATCAATATTCCAGCAAATCTGGATGCTCTTATAGAGTAGATCTAGGACTAAGCTATGCCAATAACTGCAGCCTGCCAGTGGGATTATTCTGCACCACGCTCGAGGGCAAATCGCGTGGAATTTAAATGCACTGTAATACCATTGTGATATTTAAAGCAAACTGTCAATGAGAATGTTATTTTCAACTTTACAGCATACCAACGTTGATGAAAATCCTAATAGTGCTAGTAATGCTGCTGCGGCTCAGTGCTGATACTGTTGCTGCTAACAACAACAATAATGTGAATTTACAGGGTAAACCCATTTACAATATTTTTGTTAGGATATTTGGAACAAAGAACCAAATGTCAGTAGTTATTTATCCATAAAATATCGAACACAGAACCTTGATTAAATTGAATAGACGGATTATATTTTCTTCAGTGTCTTTAGTATAGTCATTGCCATATGCGACAGGGATTTTATGTTGGTCATATTTCCACGAGTTGTAATGATTAGGGGAAAATCACACTGGCCATGGCACCGTACAGCAGAAGGGGTTGTGTTATCTGCAGGAAATGCCTCTAGGCTCTAGCTGTAGACTGCACTGTGAAGTACCGTATCTGATTTCAAAAATGCCACGTTGACGTCAAAATATTTTGCTAGCAACCCTTCGCTTTTTTGTACAAGGCAATTGTAATACATGAAAAGAGGATCCTTTCATATTCTGCTGCAGGCTCACTAATGAGCTGAAATACTTTCTGCTGCACTTACCAGTTTGTCTGAAATTTTTAATTAAAGCCTGCATGTTCCATACCCCTGCATAAAATTCGGACCATCAAAACTGTCACCGTCCCACGACTTCTAAATGCGAAGGTTCCATTTTTCCAAAACATGCCGGCTGTTTTTTTTTATCAACCGCGTCCTGAAAAAAAGTAATGATGAATGATCCGATAGGCTTTAGGAATAAGTCCCGTAATTGGCAGCATGAAAATAAGTACCCAGTATTATCCCTACGAGTATGACAGCAATGTACAATAATGTGACAGATTAGATGGACGACCCGATTTGGCCAATTATTTCAGATCGAATCCCTGGGAAAGCGAGTCAACGAGAGGACCACAACCGTCCTTCAAAGGCAGAATAGCGGGAAATGAATTTGCGGGGCTGACGATAACACAACCGATGTTGTGTGCAAATTCAATCCAGGAGCTCACAAAACCGCAGTGGAGAGGCGTACATGGATGTGTTATTCGAGTTAGAGTCAGGTGCGGAGGGTGGGGGGGGGGGGAACTATCCCATATACCCGCTTCCACTTCTCTGTTTATCCCACGTTTTTCAGCCTATCTGGGCCACGTATCGATCGACTAACCTAATTTTCCAGCCCATCTCAACTCGCACGGGACAATTTTTGGGACCCTTTTTTTGTACTCCGATGTGCTAGGAAGCTGCGGTTGTACTGAGCACCTGTAATAATAGGAAACGTTTTTAGCGGAGAGATATACGTCGGTTACATCTGGAGGGGATCGCCACTTTAGGAAAACCCGTGCAATCAAGGCACCAGGGTGGACTTTATTCCTTCAGGATTTTTTTTTGTGTGTGTGGAGTTCGGATCAATGAAAAATCGAAAAAATGTCGGATATATAGGAAGGGTGGGTGGGTGGGAATATTGGCGCCGGATTTTTCTGGGGTTATGCCAAGCCCGCGGCCGCGTCATGAGCGGAATGTTGGCAATAACCTCCACTGCCTTCCAAAAACTCGGCTCCGGTTCTGGGTTGGGGAGGGGGAAAAATGGAGATGGGGAAAAATGCTGGGGCATTGCTTTTTTTTTCACGACCACCACTTGCCCACAAACACTTTCATCAGCCTAAGTCATATCCGAGTGCGTTATTTGTTCGGTATCATAGCGCGGTGGGGCCCATTCAAAAAGAGTAAAGACAGAGAGGGGCTTTCAAACTCGACGGTTTGCTCAACGACTTCCGCTCTTCTAGTATATATGGCTGTTTAGCTTTTTGTTGACAGGATTGAAGGAGTTTTTTTAGTGCCATAACGATATTTCTGGACGATTGCATTTATGGCTTTGTATGCTGTGCGTGTTGGTTCATGTTGCACTGAATCGTAAACAAAGCTAAACATAATTAGGGACCGTATATTAGTAAAATCTATAAAAATGCAGTATAGTCTAGATTATCCCAGCGGGAATGAGAAGAGTGGACTCATAATCGAAAATAATAATATTGTATAGCATGTTCAGTGCATGTATAATCTATACGGCGTAGCTATTACAGATTCCATTCATTGTTTTTGTCTTGAAGCGCACTATCCAATCACAATGAAAAATTGGTTTTCAACAAAAAGTCGGGTTTGAATTGCGTAAAATCCACTGACGAACTATAGCTTTTAGTGAAAGAGCATCCGCCAAATCTGCTGCAAAAGACACTGGTAGAACGAGGGAGTCAATTGCAGTAATTGAACCAAATCAGTGATATTCCTTGCGAGAATATGAAATTCAGAATAACAATCTGTCGTTGCATTTTTTGATCACACATCGAAGGAATTTTAAGTTTGACTTCACTGAATGCAGCTCAATATAGAGCAGATCCTACCCCGCTTCATTGTTGACTCAGGAAGAATAGTTTGTTAATTAGTTGACATGCGGATCTTTGTATAAAGACTTCCACTTTGGTTAATGGCAAAATTACCTTCTCTGTTTAGAAAAAACTTTTCATGCTGTGGTGTCTCCAGTTCCCGTGTAACAGTTGCACTCACATGAACCGAAATTGGGTAAGGACATTAGCAGGGCTCAGAATTAGCTGAATTACTGTGTTTTTTTTTTTTTGCCAAACCTTAACCCTAGGTAATAAAGTGGCTGAATATGCACAGCGCTAGGATGTGTCTGAAACATTTCTTGGCGTAGGCCTACATGATGTTTCATAATGATTCCTACAAACTTCAAAAGTAAACTACTGCGTGAGCCAGAAGATCATTTTATGAAGGAGTCGTTGAGTCTCCGCAGCCTCGTAACAAAAAAGGCCAGTAACATTATTGAACGCCATGTGTAGAAGTTCTACACGGGCTTTGCTCATGTATTGCTGTAGAATATTCCGTCTTGCTTTTCAGCACTAAGTTTTATGTCTCATACAAAATTATGTCCCGTTTTTACGCTTTTTTGTGAATGACCTAGAACTTCTGAAAGTCAATTCAAACATATAAGTAAGCCCGAAGCCCTTAACAATGAAAAAGTTCTCCAACTTTGCCCAGTCCTGCCATTTCTTGTGACCCATTTGACACTCTGACTTCTTGTCCTCAGACGGGCCATACTGTTACAGCCTAACTTTGAAGGGGTTATAACATTACAGTATGTCGCTTTTTTGGGGGGATTTGCAGTGTAGGGAACATACATAAGCGAGTGTCGTAATCTCGTGAAGGTTGGCAATTGCTCCAGCAGAGAGTGCCTAGAGGTGGTATGTGTAAGCGTGGAGCGTGCAGAATGTGGCGGATAGGCAGTCGGAGAGGTCAACCAGCGTCGCGTCGTGCTCCATGGGGGTGTTGGGCAGCTTTTACGGGGAGGAAGGGCAGTCACACGCCCCCGCACATGCACGTCACACTCGAGTTGCCGTCAGGGGCACGACTGCGGGTGCCACCTTTAATAAGGGGAGAAGCAGTGTGAAGGATCCCCTGCTCTTCTGGAATGGTTCGCAGTGGCCAAAGGGGCCTGTCACATATTCAGATCATATGGAGAAAAAAATTTAAACAATTTCTCGACTATATGCAGTAACAATGCATTCCTATGCACGAGGATCCCATTCAATTGCTAGGCATGTCGTTCAGGAAATTCTGTTTAGAAATACCGTCGTGATGGCAATAAAGTGCCAACGAGCAGACCTGAGGCGAACGGGTGTCAGAGTAATGTAAAGGCGCGTTTCGTAAATGGTCGGAAAGGGCAGCAGAGGCAAGGTGGAGAAAAGTGTGAAAATTAGAAAGCGCGATGTAAGGGCGGAGATGCGGCTGCTTCGTTCTTCCTGTTTATCGGCATTCTCCCCATTCTATCTGCAGGAGGCTCATCCGTCTTCATCGCCCGTCAACACCCGCCCACTTAGATCCAGGCTTAATTGCCCCCAAGCCCCCATCCATTCATCATTCCCCTTCTTCCAGCCCATCTTCCTACACCCTTTTCTGACCACTCCCTACACCCGATACTGTCCTGTGCTGAACCATTCGGCAATCCTACTTGCCACCGCTGCTGTTTCAATCACTTGTGGGGAGACAATGGCACTCGAGTGGATGTCCTCTTCTGGAAGATATGACGCACTTGGGAATCTGGCCATGTCCGCTCAAACTAAATGACCGCATTGCAACTAGATTCCGATATGGTGAATCGGTTCGTCATGTCAGACTCCACTCCACAGCTGAAAGGGTCGAAATGGGCGATCAGAAACACGTAGTTCTTACTTGCTCGTAGAATCCTCGCCGGTAGTCGTGCTCATAATATGATTGTAGAAAGTGCGCAGTCAGAAATCAGACATGAAATGCAGGATGAGCAGAGTCGCAATCGAATGAAAGTTTTGCATTATTATCAGTTGTAGGACACTTTTGTCTAAAATATAGCAAAAGTTCATTTGATCATGATATGGAAAGGTATGAGCATAATATATTATGCGTAACGAAATTTTGACCAAAATGTGACTTTGGTCGATCTTCAGGTCGTTATTTATAATCGGATGCATTGTATTGTTCCAGGTGAAAAGTGCAGACTAGACTTAATAAGAGAATGAAAATATCAATGAGCCTCTTGGGTAAGGTAATTCGTTTTATCATGACAATGTGAAAGTGATTTGACAGGAGCAGCTATAGTTGTGGGGGCTTCTTCCTGATGCATCGATGATGGATGGCTGATTTGACACTTCTGCGTCGACTACGTGTACAGTACAAAAATTCATTAATCTTCAATAGATAAGTCTTCCATGAACTTATTCGTAAAACGAGACAACCTCATTCGTTTTTGCTACCAAATATAGAGCTTAAGGGATTTTTTATTATTTGATAATTACTTTTCAGTAAAGTCCGAATAAGCCGTCACCTGAAACGAGAAAAGTATTTGCAAGAAAGGCAGCAAAATATTTTGAAACGTGATTCTAAATTAGGTTTCAATGCGAATTTCAAGGTGAAACTCTGAAAAGAACTTTGAAAGTCCACATTGCGATGTTATTTATTATGATTCACTTCTTTAAAAAATCGCAAGGGACTGGCGGGGCTGGAAATGACACTGCATTATTGTCAGGAGTAAAACGAAATTCAAGACAAGTCGCATCCGAGATTACCACATAGCTTTGCCGAAAGTTGTCATTTTCCCCATACCGTCACGCTTGTATATTATATGAACCACCACTTTCCCCCTGAATACGTGTGTGCAATAATGAACCTTCCTTAACTCCCTATAAGACGATTAGACCGTGAGGATGACGAGAGAACAGCTGGCTCGTAATCGAGTCCAGGCATAAGAGCTAGCCTGGAGATAACAGTTGTGCCGTTGTTGGAAGCTGGATTGTAAGCAGACAATATTAGTATGCAGGCTGGCATTGGTTGAGTGGGTGGTCTGGTGACACGAAATGGGTGGACAGCTGGTTAAGAAGTAAAGGGGGTGGGTGGGGTGCGGGGTGTGGGTGGGAGAATTAGCCGGAATCCTGGCTGGGAGACAAATGAGGCGGACGAGGCGTTGATGAAGTGGATGAGCACAAGCAAGTGCCTCTGGCTCTAGCCAGATAAAGCATGAGCCGATTCCGAAACTGGCGGGTCTAAGAAAGGAAGGGGCTTACACCCAGACCCAGGAAGGGATGGATGTGGTGAATCCTGTCTTCTTTCTTGCCCTTCCCTCTTAATCAACTGCTTTCCCCTGTACCATAAGCCTTTCCAGACATTCGAGGCGTTAATATTAATTGCCTGCTGATGCGCCAACCGGCTTTTGCAAGGGGTGTCAAAAAGTGCTTTCACGCTACAGCTCTGCTTAACTATTTGACCTGACTGGAAAAGTCTGAACCACTGCAGCAGGTACCGTACTTACACTGGCAGATTTCCAAGGCAGCCTATTCCTCGGTACCGGAGCAGGGACATTCATGAACTTCCCCCGGAGCACAACCTGCCCTTGTGCTAAAAGGGCGCCCAGGGGTATATGGCAGGTGTGGGCTTATAATTAACTTATATGGGCAGGCTGGCATCCCACGACCTTTACTCCGCCGTTGCTGCCGTCTCTTCATTCCACACGTAGTTGCCCGCCACTCCTGAGTCCCAGCAGCATCAGAAACCCGCATCTCGACGGTCCCTACGCGTATTCCTCGACTCCTCTCTACACGATCTCAGAAACACCCCTGGGCGGCCCTCCCACTTACTCACCTCCTCGAAACAAATCCAAAGCCACAACCTGAATACCAGATTCGAATTGTCTGTCTCATGCGGAATACACGAATTTTGTCACCGGATTAGGTTGACAAGGAGGCAATTTACTGCAAATATTAATTTGGAGGGGCCTTGACCTCAGGTCTTCATGTTGGTTGCATGGTTCAGGGGTGGAGATGCTCTTTTACAGAACGTGATTGTTGTTACGCCCCTGGAAATAACTGACTCTTGAGAGTAACTGGTTCATAAAAGCAGTTTAGTGCCGAAATTTTGATTACTTAATAAATCAGGTCAGTCTGGATCCCTTCTATGCCTATCGCCTGTAGCCAGTGCAGACATTTGTTTAGTCCCGTTGATTTATTTTATTTTACCTTCCTTGACGAGGAGACTCGTAAAGGCTGTTTCAGATAAGATACGGTACACCCGATGGGTTATTGACGCAAGGCTTTACTATACTGTACAAGGCCCAATGTTGGGCCTCTCCGCCATCTGTTGGCTGGTGTGCGAGGTAACCCATGCTTTTGCTCTGAATTTCCAAACTCGTGTCACACCTACTGCCCATACTAATCAGCAAGGTAACACAATTTACAAAGCCGTTCCATGCAAATTCGCAGCTCAATCGGGAGGGCAGGAAGTGGAATCAATTGATTAATGACTTCATACATATTATCAGAGTTTAGAAATGATATTTTTAAAAGGTTGATAAAATTTGCGAAACCTCGGAACAAGTTTGGCGATAATTTAAAGTTTTACAGCATGAAATAATGGTCGGAATTTAATCTAAGCAGTGAACGTGAAATTGCCTTTACAAGTTCTAGTTTTCTATAGGCTTCAGTTGTCTGACAGCATTATGCTCAGTTGTTACACCTTAAAAGGAGATTGACCTCATTTTTTCGCACACCTTTCCGACCCGGTGGCCAACATGGATATTTATCTCCACCCACATATTAATGATTTGTGCTGAGAAAAAGGCGGCTGGATGCGACTATGAATATAGCCATTATTTTCAGTATACGTTTGGTACACGCCGGTGCATATTCATGCCTACCTGTTCCGTACCTGGAATAAAACCGTGTTGAGTTAGCGGTGGGGCCTCAAGGAAACCCCGTGCATAAATATTACTCTGCTCTGCAGAAGCCGTCGGACTGGTTAACACGTTCCAAATAATGAGTGATATGTGGGCAGGGCAGTTTATCCTCGTGCAAAATGACCTCCAGCACGCTTATTCGCACGCTCCATTTTTGTGCTGGCCTGTACAATCTAACCGAGAGCAGGCAGAACCCATGCCTGTAGAAGCAGAATATTACAGCAGATTCTATCTTCACAGAGACATATATATATATATACAGTACTATGCATTTTGCTATTTTACTCGTAAGCCTATATCAGCGTTAGGCTGAAAAGAACATAGTGGTCAGCCAGTCAGAAAGGATTACTCTTAGACATGTGATTGCCCCATTTTCGGTTGCCCCATTTGCTATATACAGTACATAGGCGTACAGTACTTGTTCTTTGGGGGGTGGTTCTGCACCCATGGGTATTTAAGGAGCTGTATTTCTGAATTTCGGGGCAGACCACGGGTTGCGTGTGCTTGAAGTGTTTCTGGCTGTCAGTAATCGTTGTCAACTCCATGTAAGTAGCATTTATACCGCTTTGCAAGGTTATCCCCACTGGTTACTTCTAGGTAACGTGTTGGGTCACCTTATCGGTGCCAAATTGGTGGGATAACCTTACAAAACGGTTTAATGGCTATTTACAGGTAAGTTGATAACGATTACGGACAAGGTCAGCGCAGGGCCACCATGAGCACACACAACCCGGGCCTTGCTAATCACTGCAGAACATATGGTATGAATGTAACAAATGCATAACTAAAAATGAGGCAACTTATCTGCGGCTCCGCGGCACCTGCTTCCTTGTGAGTGTACATTTTAAATATAATTTGTAATTGTAATTTTCAATTCAATTAGGATCATTCTTCTCTTAGAATTGCAATGTGACATTTGTGTACTTGATTTTCTAAATTTTTTGGCTCGGACTTTGACCTGCAGCTCTATTAGATAACGAATCAAATATCTTCTTCGCATTATCACACAAATAATTTATTACGCAAAATAAAAATGATAACAAGGTGTAGGCTATATTGCTTCAATTTTGAGCAGGAAAGTTGTATTGTTACAACACTATTCTTTCAAGTGCATTTGACACGTTATTTGCAATTATAATGGGGCACATTATTTGTAGGTTTCAGCTTTACGCACAAAGAGAACCAATAGTTAATATGCATTTGTTATTATTGCAGAACCGGTTGAAGCAACTTCGCGCGTACGCCATGTGACATCGTACCATTTGACGCCTCTTCACTGGTAAGTAATACCTTGGTAATACACGTGTTCCTATAGCAGGCACTGAATATGGGATATTTGTCAATCTGTTAAAGTTCTTATAATATCTGGTGAATCTCAGTTATTTTTGATGGATATTTTTAGTGACAATCAAAAGTATTAGACCAAATGGTATCATCTTTAAGCACTGAATTGCAATGAATCTCTAATATATTGAGTGTAATCCGTAAAAATTAGTATCAAACATCAACCAACATATCAGCTAATACCAATACGACCGAACCAATTCTTGCAGACCAGACGAACCTCTTGCTGGCGTAAAAATGCATGGATCCATGCAACCAAACATTGCCAATAAATACTAAAAGTATAATTATTCTTAAGTAACTCTTAAAAAGTAGCAGCTCTTTTCAAAAAAAATCATAACTAAAAGAACATTTCACTTGAAACATTTTGTCATTGACAAATAATCAGCAAACGGAAATATTATGAATATTATAGAACCAAAGTTCGGTTCTTCGTGATACCTTTTACTTAATATTAACGATAATAGTAGGCTACTTAGGCTACTTGTTAGTGGAAAGTATGACGAAAAACTCGAAGAATGTGAGGGTCAAGAAATGACGCAGAAATGGTCAATTCGTCAAAAATGGTAATATTTATTATCCCTTTCCCCGTCAACTCGGCGAGAATCTGACCATCAATGCTTCAAGCCATATGTCTGCAGTCATGTGAGATTACGCACAATACAGCTAGTCATTCTTGATATTCCTCGTCGTCGCTGGCTACCCATTCAGTTAGGCCGTTAGGGATATAATTATGATCTGATTAAATGAGACACGTATCGTCGTCATACATGAGAAATCCACCAAGTTCAAAAAGCCATCGATATATACAGTAATCTGAGTCAATCATACTGAATAATACTGTACTCCCGATAGTCAGTATAGTAGTCCATAGCGGCGCCAAAAATTTGAGCTAGCCCGCCCCGTAGCGGCGGGAACATGATTTTGGCCCCCCGCCACACCAACCACCATCTATAAAGCTTCCATCCCTTGCCGCCTCGAGTCGCCACCGTCGCCCTCAACACTAGAGACTAGACAAGAGAACTAGTAATTCCTCGTTCCAATTCCTTTTTTTCTTTTTTTTTCAAGTACACATTTACACTGGTCGGTGGTAGGTAACAGCACACGAGTTGTGGCCTTTCCTTGCCCGGTTCTTTTTGGCCTCCGAATCGTGCGGGTTGGGGGTCAGGGAGCGGGCGATGCAGGGCCTGGAACGGGGCTGCCCGGGGGAGGGTTGACAGTTGCCCCGGAGGCGGATCCAGCCGCACATTCTCCAGCCCTAGGCCTACCCCTGCCTCCACTTGGCCTGTCAAGACAGAAGGAGACTTCCTTGGGGGACGCGGGACAGGTCAGTTTGGGTCAGGGAACAGGCTGGGGAACACAGCCTGGGATTTTTGGAGGGAAGGGATCAGTGCGCATTGTCACTTGCTTGGCCTGGGCAGATACAGTTGAAGAAGTGGAGGTGTAATGTGTTCGGATTTAAAGTACGGCTGGCATCAGAAGCCGTAATTGTTATTCACCCTTGTTGACAGTCCATTGCGACTTTAGACTTATTCCAAGCTGAACAAACCACACAAGACCTTGTTCGGTGAGTGTATGGCAATGGCATGATGCTGATGTTACATTTTCAACTGCTATAAGGGTCAGATGTATAAAAGCAAGCTGAGAAAAGCTCTTAAAATGTGTTGTGAGTAGCAATGTGTAATTGCAGATATATTGGAGTTGCACGCCATTACTTTGTGTGTATTACATCAAAAATTAATGGTAGAATTAACTATGACATTGACAAAGTATGTGTTGCTGTAATAAGATTACTTTCATATACACTTTTCAAGACCAATGTCCTTTTTTGTATTCATACCACAGCATAATGTACAGCCTCTTCTTTTTGATAGTTACCTGCCCGTGACAAACTGATAGTGCAAAGGTACTATGATGACATTTAAAAAGGTTAAAGAGTGAACTTCACTTGCAGCTCTACATCGATTAACAGCGTGATACTTTTACTTGAATGGAACAGTGCAGCTTTGCTTTATGTGGCATCATGTTTAAAGATGAACGCAAGGACTTCCACAAACAATGTTTCATAGATTTGACCTTCATAGCAAATACATTGCTGAAAAATTATTAAAAATTACCCTTATGTATGACAATATTGAAGGGTTTTATTGTGGCTTCTTTGTGGTAAGTGTGATTCAAGCTTGCCTGACATATGCATGAGAAGTGAGTTATCTGCAAGTGTTGTACACAGATTTGCAGTTTATTCATAGCAACAGATACTAATTTGTACCACAGTCCAAGTCCTTTTTCCTTATAGTCTCCCATTGCTTTGCTGCAAAATTTAGTCACATATAAATTATCCACAATGCAATTGCTAAAATTTTCTTCTGAATGCATTACATACTTTACAGATGATTTCTTGATGATGACCTTGATATGTACACCATTAGGCTATTTGTACCTGAAATGGAAATATGAAGTGTGTGAGGCATTGTGAAACTGTGTGTGTAATTAGTGAGAGTGACATAGCTCACACCTATAGCTATGATTCAGCCACCTAACAATCAATGAAGTTACACTCCATGTATGAGCTAACAGTGAATTTTTAACCCTGGAACTGTGACGTGGGGTCTTTTAGGACCCCAAAGGAATTAAAATGCATTAAAATGATAATTATAATGAACGTTTGTAATTTTTTAGAAGTACATAACAGGAAGTGCATGTTTATTTTGAATTAGCGATAATTTTAGGCATTGTTCAAAGAATGATTGTATACAGTCAATACATTGAAAAGTATTATGTAAAAATTAATAAAAATTAAAATATGGATGGGGTCCTAAAAGACCTCACGTCACGGTTGCCGTAACTTTCAGGCATGTCACGGTTCCAGGGTTAAATAGACTCATAAATCTATACTTATTGGGATAATCACGAAGGTTCAGTTGCTATAAATTTAATGATGCTGGGATATTAGTAATGTGTTAATTGTTGCAGTGGATGCAATTTATGTTGTAAGAGTGATTGTGGTTTGTAAGGACATGATCACCATCAAACAGTCGTTAGTGGGGCCTCCCCGTAAGAAATTGCAAAATAAAGTTTATTGATAATGCAGTTCTTGAAGCAAATACTTTTATCATGACATTGTGTATACAAGCACACATCCTGGTGACTTGTACCCTAGTATCAGTGAATCACTGATATTTTTGCTGTTGTGAGAGATACTGCATTCAAAGGGCACATGGCCAATAATTAAGCAGTATTTACATAATGTAAAGGCTCTATAAAACAAATCAAATTTTAAAGTGTGGGCAGGGTAATTGTGTGCAATACTGTTTTTAAAAAAATACATAGTAGCGCTTACCCAATGAAAACATTGTAACACGCAAGTGCACAACAGCAAACAAACTATGAACAAATAGTGTGCTGTATGACCTTATATCAAATATGACCACATGCATACTCTCATAGCACACTGGTGGATCATGTCACACTCATGGAGGAATAATAGTGCATGAGAATTACTGGAGCATGCCAATTACAAAAGTAATATTGTGTCTGGCAACAGGTAAATGTGTCGGTTCATATTCGTGCAGTGCAGGAAAAGATATACAAAAATGATGGACACCAGCAGAATTATTACATTTTATATTTCATTGACTGCCTTTCAGCAGAGGGAAAATTCTACTTTGTATGATTTATTCTGCAGGAGGTGCAACAGCTGAAGCTGTTAAAATATCCACGGAGGTAGGAAATAATGAGTACACCTGAAATTGAACCCACGCTGTCAACCATGTAAAGAGTAGAAGTACAGCTGCGTAAAAACTTGTGTGTTCACATCAGGATGGGAAAAATAGTCGTTTTTTTTTTTTTTTTTTTTTAATCTGACAAGATTGATTCCCCGGGGCATAGTTTTGACATGCCATCAGACATGCACTTTTTTCTGTGATTCCTCTCCAGCGCAAGAGCATGCATTATTACCGTGGTAATTACCTGCACCACATTCGATAATGCGTGAAAGGGGAGAAACAGGGAATAGAATTTATAGATAATGTCAGCGGAATGTGACATCCATCGCGAAGCCTGTTGCACCGCGATTAAAATTAACAGCATCATCGGAATGCGCAACTCGATTCCGGTCACGTACTTGATTCACAGAGCTGCAAATAAATATTAATTGCATGCACCGAGAGCCAACTGATACAAGGAAATAATCAATGTGGGTAAACAACCTCGGCTGGTAAACATTGGCGAGGGGCCCGCCATCTGCCGGCTGCTATTCCACGCTCGGAGGCGGAAGGCCATGTAGGGAGCGGGTGCTGCCAGACGCGGCGTCCTTCCCAACTGCTAGGGGACCTTGCTCGATATGTGTCAGTGATGTTGCCGGGAAGCCGGGTTCATCCCTTGCCGGATCAATGGAGAATCCTTGTACTACACTATTGCTTGGGGCGCTTCAAGTGTTTGGAAACTTAGGAACTTAGGAACTTACAATGTTAGTGCCGAGTTCAGACTGACTTAAACTCGGCGTTAAAACAGCGGATTTAGCAATCCTACAACACCGACAATAAGGGGACACATCCGAAATCTTTCCAAATGAGAAAATGATCAGCCCAGATCAGGGATCGAACTCAGTACCTTAGGGTGGAAGGCTATGGTGTTAACCGCTACACCAATATGCTGTCCACGTGTTAGGCACATGTATTAAGTGAATCTATGAATTGCAGAGGTGTTAATGCAGCTGTTTAAGAGACATAACGCGGTTATTAAAATTGGACTCGGCTGTATCCAACGCATGTTTAATTTTACGGTGTTAATATTAGTCTGAAATAGTGGACCCAAAAAATGTATACTCACTTCAACAAAAGAAAAACCTGTATAAAAGATGTAATACTAAATTAATGCAGGCATCAAGGGATGAACGTAAGTCACCTTTGACTTACTGAGTTACTCACAGCAGGTGCTTAAAGTGGTTACCATAAGCATCCAGAAACATCTGATTACAGGAAACTGCAAATTGACTGCATTGACCACATGAATGTGCGTATTTTCTGGAGCCCAATACACACAATTGCTTTGTTCCAAGTTATAAACTTCAGTTGTGCCTCATTAGACCAAACCGTTTTCTCCACAAACTCATCCTCATGTAGAGCGCTGGACATTATAATGTGGTCGTACTGGTGACACAAGAGCCGCTGCGCTGGTGGCAAAAGATTGAATCGAAGCGATGCGATGTACTGGTTGCTAATTCATCGCTTGTATTCGCTCTTTTGCTGCCAACGGCTTATGGCGCCACCAGTAAAACACCATTAATGTCTAACACTGTACCATGTGTTGAAACCACCACAATTACTAATACAAATTTGAAATATCACTTGCACTCCTCGAACCACAACCGTGTCTCTGCCATTTTGTTCGACTATCCTGCCAGTCACGTAATGTGATGTTCATGTGGGTGACATTTTTTGAGAGATCCTTGGAGAGATCATCAAACTACACATTGCTACTGTAATTAGATTCAACTTCGAAAAATAGTCCATACATAACATGTATGAAAGTGTGTATTCATTTTTTTTGGGACCCCCCTGGTATTTATCCTCTGGTTTTTTAGATCGTATGAAGAGTCAGAATTATTTGAAACCTTGAATGTCCGGTAAATGCGGGTCAGTTTTGAGTCGGCTCTTGATTTTGCAGATTTATAATGCTTGAAATACATTCGGTGTGTAGTGTTATCAACATTGAAATTGGAAATACGTCTTGTTCCCCAATTTAATACACTAATTTGAAGGGGAAAAAGTCATTTGCCTGCTTCGTACGTAACTTGCAGTTGACTTAATACATTAGACTTTAAAGCAGTTCGACAATACGGTTATTGTAATGAGAGGGTAATTTTTCTGTAGGACGGGAGTTATAACTTTATCCGGTGTTTCTATGGTTAAATGAGTGATGTTATGTTGATCCAAACAGGTACGAAAATAAAACAGTGTGTTGTAGACAATTTTAGGTCCAATTCATGGACATAATGCTGATTAAAATTAAAAGTATTTTCCAAGCGCAACGACAACTGAAACAGGTGCGGAAAATGACAGTTATTGTTACAGATTTGACGGATTGGGAAACTGATATTATAAAATGCATATATATTGATGCCCCTTACATATTAATGACAAGGTGAGAGACCAACCGGGGAGCTGCTAATTTTAATTTTCAAGCAACGATAGTGTCGCAGTTAAGTTATACAAGGTGTTCCAAGTAGGCGGGTCGCTTTAGTTACAGGAAATTTGCTCGAAGCTGTTATTGTTAACCATAAATAAATAAGTAAATAATAGAACTAAACTATATATAACTAAGTTACTTTCTTTTGGCACTGGAATAATGACGGGAGTTTCTTGAAAGAAAAGGGACTAAACCTGATGCAGTTTGTTTCTTAAGGGTTGGGCCTGGGTTGAGCCGACTCGATATATTCTACCTGGGCGGCATTTGCGTAACCTTTTGTTGCGCAGATGAAGCACCGGAAAAGCTTTGTAGCTTTATTGATTGATGCTGTATTAGTAATTATTTCGGCTGCTCTACTTGTGCGGAATAAAAGGCATCGGAGTGAGCTGCCACCTCGTTGCACGCGAGTGAAGTTTTTTGATGGTATGTCCCATGCAGTTGCTCCTGCCTGCTGGTGTGGACTGGTTGAAGCTTGCACATTGATCGGATGAAGGCAGTAAGCTTACAGGGTAAACTCTATGTAGGCCTGGAGCTCCGAGTTAGGTTGGTGTTTGCATGAAAAGCGAAAGTCTACACCAAGGGGACCAATAAACGTGGCACAATAAATATGACAGGTAGTCTACCAACTTTCAGTTTCTGTGTTATGTGCAATGTCGTGCTGTAGAAGCATATATGCCTAGTGAGATTGTATGCCTCTGACCTATACATGTGACATAGGGCATTTCATCACGGCACCAAACTGGATGTGCGTGTGACCAGTATCGAAAGTTATTGTATTCCGCTATTATCTGTCATGTAAGCATACACTTTCCGTCGTTGTTTCATTTTTTTTCTGGTTTGTTCAACAATTGAAACGGTAGCTTACTGGACATGCCACCATGCATACACGCTACGACTCGACTTCCTCGAGGCTATATTTTCCTCCATTTAATACGTTGTGAAGTCACATTTTTATCTTGCGAGTGGCGGAAGTTTTGGACCAATTTATTAGAGGCGCCAGTCACTAGTGACAAGTGGACTCATTTCAGTCTCACGACGGGAGATCCTGGTGGTCGTTCCACTGCGCATCGTTTTCCAAGCAGAAAGTTCCAGTCCCGACGTGCAATCATTAAAACAAACGAAGTACGGCGGGTGTTGTTCCACTCACTGCTAAAAAAAAGAGGGGAAAAATAGCCGAACTGGAACAAATTCCTAACTTCCAGAGAGGACAAGGTTGCATACTGCAGGAGGAACTTTTTTGATGCAATGTATATACTTGGAGTTGCCCTGTATAAATACTCGTCACATTCCACTTGATCGCGACACGGACTACTATTCATAGTCACATCTCGTAGGCATAGCCTCGTGGAGAATGTCATAGGATTTGGTTACAGTACTAATTTCAGCAGACAAGAGGCATTTTGCTGTCCGTAAGTTGACGTGGATGTGTCTACTTACTCACTGGGTTTCACTTGGCATTAGCGTAGCGGAAGGTGAAATGTCTGAGAGCCTAGTGCTTTAGGGAAATAAGGGGATCCCTGTCTTCTGTTAGATGCAGGCGACATGGTAGAGATTCAATTCTCTAAAAGACGCATATTGGTCTCACGTAATTTGTTGCTGCAGGCATTGACATGGGTAGATTAACTCCTACACCTCATCGTGACTCTGTCTGCTCCTGTAGTGTAAACACACCTACACTCATATAATGTTACGAATGCATTGGGAACAAATTGAACTAAAAATAATTACCAATTGATTGCCGAATCGCATGAATTAGCTAGTAATGTGTTGTTTTCCACAGATTGGAGATTTTGAACAAAAAATTAAATCTTTTAAAAGCCATCTCCACTCTGTTAATCTTGTGGCTACAAGCGTAGGTCTGTATACACTCGAAAGGTTGTTAGCTGCTGTAATTCTCGAGTTACAGTACCGAATAGCATGACCGGGCGAGATAACCTATTCGTGTGCAAGGTGAAGCATCAGTACTCTGGCAATACCATATGTAAAGTGAAAAGCTCATCTTAAGTTACTAGTTGATTCCCTCATGCTTGAAGTGGCACAATGTGACCCTCGAGAGAGGTGTACTTTGCATACAAAGATACAACATTGTACGCATTACGTGAATAGATCGGTCAAATTGATTAACGCTCTCTGATGAGCCAGGGAAAGGAGGCCATTAAAACTGTTTTAATATATATATCGACGGTACTCATTACCGGTCGCCATTACGCAGAAGTCATAAAAGCGGCGAAAAGAAGTCTTGAAAGGACCATGGCAGCGTCGAGACAGTTATTGACAGTCGCTCCAAAGCCCAGCAGAAATTATTAACAGCTTTATGGATACGTAATAACCGTGAGAGGGTTACATGGACCACACCCATTTTATGCCTCTGCGACTGAGTCGACTCGGTGCTGTTCTGCAGGAAAGGTAATTCAGGAAGAACCCCGAAAGAGCTGGCAAGAGCTGGTGGGGGTATAGTTGGGAGGGTGAATAGGTTGGTAGGTTAAATTCCGGGAACACGATTGGCTAGCATGAAATCCGCCTCACGCGCCCTCTCAACACTTCCTGACATCGCATGCCGGATTTTCCGCAAGTTTTGGCCCAACTTAGGGAGGAGATTACGGCAGAAATCTACCCGTGCCGTCAAGGGATACATTGTGCCGTTGCTGCAGGCGAGAAGCTATGTGCTTCGTGTCAGCCGCTATGAAACATTGATTGTCTATTGTCATTAAGGAAATCAAATGGGACATTGTTTTCGGGGGCTGCGGGGGCATCTCTAGAGATTTTTTTTTATGTACAAAAAAAACTTTGGCCCCTTCCAGAATTTGAGTTTTTTTGTGTCTTGCTAGAAGAGTTGAAGGTCCCCAGCAGCCAAATCTTCCATCCTAACCCCTCCCTCCTTCCTACTTGATTCACACAAAGTTGACTTTGCTGAAATTGCAAAACAGATTGCATTTAGATTGAGTAGCGCACTTCATTACTCGAGCATTATGCAGCCCGGAAACTTTGTTCGACTCTGGGAATTCTGGATTTTATGCCGGTTCGGGCCCCTGCTCTTGGATTCGTGGTGCTGGGGATGTGGAATGGGTGCTGGGGTGAGAGCAAAGGCAGGTTGGTAAAGGGTGGTGTCTCCTCTTGACCATTTTCTCTATTTTCTTGGGGAGGAAAGCGAGAACAGAGAATAGTTGGTAGTAATAATAGAAAATAATAATTCAGGGGAGGTTATTCGATTATACGATATTGTAGTTTGCGTATTTGTTAAATAGCAGGTGTTATTTTACTGCCTACTCGTTGATTAGGTAGCAAGTTGGACGGGATAATTATTGCACGCATAATTTTATGCCAATAAACTCGGTCTATCCTACGTCATCGGGTGTTATTTTAATAAGTTTTTATAGGTTTAGTCGCCACCTAACTGGGTGTTTGGTTCGGGTTTTGACCTGGAAGTTCAGGGCCGTTTGAGAGTCAAGATAAACTTGGATATTGGTTTTAGCTGGGTTTAGTGTGATTGAAAACTGTCCGAAGTTTGAGGTTCTATTTGGAAGTGGCCGCTTCCAGACGGGCATGTAATCAGATTAAGTCATCTCATGATGTTTGTCGCCAAGGTGGTACAAACACGTCCCAAAAGAGCGGAGTGAAGTTGGCGGCGTGATTCCGGATTGGGGGTTCGTGCAAGCCTGTGTCCACCGTAAGGGAGCCCAACGATTGCCATATCTGTTTCTCCTTCCGCCTGACTCCATCTGCAACTCTACTCAATCCTAACCTTTCTCCAATGACCGATCGGAATCCGGGCAATAAATATTCTTTTAGAAGCGGAATATTAGAAAGGACGAGCCTCCACTGCATAGAGAAGGCGTTATAGTCAATATAGATATATAAAGCAATGGATTTTTTTCCCCCTTCCCCCTCCTATAGCCCCCTCCCTGCGGAGGAAGTCACGCTGTAAATATTGGATTGTAAGTCTTGGAAAAAGGAAAATTGATTGTGCTGTCGCGCTTTATATATTTCTCCCTTTGGAAGAGGGCCCCCTCCTTACTCGAAACAACAAAGGGAGCTGCTGAATTTTTATTTTCTCTCTTCAGCCTGCTTATACAGGGCTCCATGGCCGACCGAGATACTCTTGTGGAGTTGTGACGTTTGGGAACAATAGGAAAGGAAGTGGGGAGGGGGGGGGGGGATAAAATGACAGGTCATATATGACCGGGTTCTTTACGGCGAATTAAAATTGAAGAGGGATTTCGGGGGGGGGGGGCATTTAATTAATGAGTCTAATCAAATGTAAATGAGAGTGGCGGCTTGCTACTTGGCGAGCTTCTTGCCAAAAAGTTTTTGGCGTGGAACTTGTGCGGTGCTTTGGAAAATCCTAAACCCCCATCAAAGGATTAGGAACGTTAATATGAGGAGAGGGCCACTTGCACAGAGATCCATTCATGCAAGTCATACCCTAGAGACAAAGTATAGGATTAAAAACGATAAGGAGGGAGTTGGGGGCGGGAAACTGCTGCCTCTGTAATTTAAAAGGTGCTGTTTCATCGCCCGCATAATGAAGTTATATTTGACAGGAGTAAATTCATTTAGCCATCTATTGGACAGAAAAATATTGCAGTGTTTTTTTTGTACGCCACAGACATGAAAGAATTGTTGGTTCCCTGTATAGTATAGTTTCTGGAATGAATAATCCATCCCTTTTAGTGTTGGGGACTTGGAAATGTACCGTATACTGGTACCAGCAGTTACGAAATTCTAACCGGTCTTGACTGCGCAAACGTCGTGTCACTTCGGAAACACTTGGATCGGAATGGTATTACCAGAATCCTTGTGTCATGGTGTATTTCCAGAGAAAGGAAACGCGGCATTTCCAGCTAACTCTGTTTATTACCAATACAAGTGGGTCTTCCTGGAGAAGGGCTTCCATAGTGGCGCCCCCATAAGCGCCTTCCAGAAGGAAGGAGCAATGTCCACGACTGAGTGGACGCTTTTCTGTGGGGATAAGCGTAGTTTGGGACTGCGGGTGGCTATCGAGACCTCTTCCTGGATCCATGACTCGCCCAGCTGGTACCCTAGTTCCCGCCCTATACGACTTCCAGCTGTGCGGATTCCTGCACAGTATATGGTAGCCCATCCGCAGACTGGTGTGAACTCGCGTGTTTACTGCACCGTCGATTCCGGGTAAACTTACCAGTAGGGTTAAGGGCACACCCACCATTCTCCGGACTTCCACCAGAGTGCATTGCATGGTAGTTTGCCTCTCATGGCTCTTTCAAGAGGACGTAATGGACAAAGTCTTGCGTTGTTGATGAGGTGGATGCTGGGTTGAATCGATATGGCATTTTCAGGAGCCTGTAAATAGACGTGAAAAATATTTATATCGGATTTTTTTGTTGTTACTGTCAGTGATTGAAAATTACAGTTTTTATTGGGGACTGGGGCCAGGAAGAGGAGGGGAGCGATACTGCTCATGCTATGCCACGCTTTTATCGGATTTTGATGTAGTTTTATTACAGTGCAGTGTTTTGAGGAGAAAACTTCCGGGCTTTTTGTTGTTTTTTGCTAATGATTTTTATTGCTGTATTATTATGACCGTTTGCCCAAAAGGATGCCGCATTGTGTTGTCGTATCAGCATATGCACTCTAGACAAGGACTCCTTTATGGACTTTCTTCCCGAGCGTGAACGTTCCAGTGAAGAGCGATGTTTCTCTCGCTGATAAGCCTGTTTGTGAATGTTAATGAGAACTGCAACCCAATTAAAACAACACGGAAAAAAGTTTTACAGCTGCAGCGTAACTGCTGGGAGTGAATGAATTTTGCTGCACTCCCTGTTGCATGTAACGTGATGGTGAATAATGAACTCCCTTCTTATCAGGATACAAAACAGCTTGTAATAATTTTGTGCACCGGTATGTATTTATGCTTGAAGAGTACTAACCTTGATTACCTTTGGAAGTAATGGATTATATCAAGAGGGAATATGTTGCTCTTTTAGTTGCAATTAGTCATACGAATTCAGGGCAGGAGAGCATAGCGTTCGAACATGACAGCTCGTATATCGTAGTTAAACAAAAAAAAAAAAGTGAAATAGAAACAAGTTCACCCGTCAATTAGAGTTCCCACTGGCTATGTGCATCATTTGTTGTTTTAATGAAAACAGTTTTGGGACACCACACCTTGCTGGCAGGCTTGGAACGTTTAGCGACATTAACCATTGGCCAGTGCAGATGGCCCCCTGACCATGCCCCTGACATTTGGCGGTCTCATTTAATCGAGACGAGCCGAAGTTGCGTTCCAGTTATGGCGTTATGGACCCCCATTTTATTAAGACAATGTTAAGACTCGTTCCCACATGAGTGGCAATATTTAGTTGTGGCTGGTCGTAGACCAAGTTGTTGGACGGTTATGCTACTACCCCCTGTCCTCCCACGTCCCCCTGGCTGGATGCTTGTAGTGAATGGGTGTCTGGAAGGCCATGAAAGGATCCATAAGGGCGTATCGATTGGACCATCTGGACCCCCCAACTTTTGCTTCTTCTGCCCCCCCCCCCC